>LQNK01000931.1:69471-106437 GCA_001586405.1 Phoebis sennae
GTAAAGTAGTATATATTTTTTTTATGTTATAGCAGGCAAGCGGGGCATACGGTTCACCTGATGTTAAGTGACTGACCGCAGCCCATGAACATTACAACAGCAAAGTGTCGCAGATGCCGCGCCGGCTTAAAGGAAGGGGATCAGGAGAGGATTAATAATAGAAAGTTAGGAAAGGAGTAGAACAGGACGGGAGAGGAATGGTGTGGGAATACAGGTTATATAGCCTATGTTCATCTGAGATATTGTAGGATTCCTTTCTTTCTAATCAATTCAAATGAATAAGCAAAATATCAATTTCTTTTTTATAATATTGATGTTCATGTAGATGAGGGTATTGTGGAGGATGGTATTACTCCTCCAACGAAGCGGGAGGATCCTCGGCCAGAGGCCCCGAGGATTGATGTTTGGAAGTGGTATATATGCTTAGCGGCGAAAACATTTCCAAATTGCGATTTAGGAGTTGTGACGTCACGTGACGCCACAGTATACTATAGGTACAAAATCTGAAAAAAAAAATCATCGTTGCCCCAATAATAATTCAATGCAAAAAACTATATAATATTTATATGCTCTAGTTTTTCTTGTGCATGTTTTAACGCGAGTACTTTCCATATTAAATAAAATACTTTTTAAAGGATTTTAAACGCGGTTTATTACACATTATTTTACATTATTATTTAACCCGACGTTTCAAGCACTTTACAGCGAGCGTGGTCACGGGCGACTAGGATGAAAGTTGTCTTCATGCGTTTCAAAAATTTGCGTCTACCCCCACATTATCATTTACATTGTGTTTTCTACTCAGCTATGCACAACTATTCTTTTCATTAATTAACTTTTCCTATATCCAAAATTTGCCTGGAAGATATCGCTCTTTAACGATAAGACCGCCTACTTGCACTTATTTTTTTTGTTCTTTTCATGTATGTCTCTTCTGTCTATGATTGTGTGCAATAAAGTGTTTTCTATTCTACTATAAAAGACCCACTGCATTGCCGTTTAAAAAGTCGAAGATCATTCTTACAAATAATTTATCCTATAATATCCTTAGGGAAAATAAACATAAATAAAGTGGATTATTGTTAGCGAACGATAAAATCGCTCCCACAGGACGTAAACATGGAATATTTTGACATTGCATCTGTCAAACTTGATCGATCGCTGTCAATTCTGCAGCGTATAAAATCTTGCTTTTCAATGTGTTGTAGATAATTCACTATCTAAGTATATATACATTCTATACATAACTGAATCGCGCGTCTTCGCTCCCGTTGCATAATGCTTTATAACCGATAAAATATAGCCTCAACTGCCTCGTTGGTCTAGTAGTTGCATTATTGTCTACAGATCGAGGGGTCTCGGGTTCGAATTCCGGGTGGGGCCAAAAATAAAAAAAAATTATTGGTATTTTTCTGACAAAGAAATCTCAGTAACAGCCCTGAGTCTGGAAGTTGGCGGTGTTGGAACACCCCCGTGCCTCGGAGAGCACGTAAAGCCGTCGGTCCTGCGCCTGATCTCTCTCTCCGCGAGTGTCGGTCTGCTCCTAACCGATTATGAGAGTATGGGAATAGAGCACTATAATATATCCTGCGCAGCATAATAAATCTAACTAATATGGTAAGATTAAAAAAATAAGATTTGTAATTTTTTTAAATTTCACTCGGACGAAATCCGGGTTTAAATCTTTGTTTCTATACTACTATATGTAATATATATGCTAGGCACTATGTTATATAGCCTATGTTACTCGTTGATAATGTAGCATTTGATATGGTGAAAAACATTTTAAAACCGATCCAGCAGTTTTTGAGCCTATTCATTGCAATCAAAGTTTTCCTCTTTTTAATATAAGTGTAGATAAAACACCAGTTCTGATCGCCGTTACAGCAGGTGGCGCTGATAATCAGCGCTGTTTGTACATAGCACAGCAAATGCTGAGTGCCGCTTGTTTCACTTGCTGGCAAACACTTTTATATTTGCTATTTTATTTATTAACTAGCTTTCCGCCCGCGGCTTCGCACGCGTGGGCTACTAATTTCTAATTACAACAAAAGTCTAAAATAATTACGGTCGCATGACCGCTGATATATGCATGTGTATAGTTTTTTTTTTATAATTTTCTATAGAAATAGGTTTGACCAAAATCTGACGGTACGCACGCCTCAAAATACAGAAAATTTTAGCCCGCGCGAAGGAAGCCGCGGGCGGAGAGTTAGTTATTTTTTGAAGAATTCATTAGACGTTTTTATCGTTTTAACCTATAGATATTGACCTTTTTATACTATTAACGTATTCGTTAAAATGCGAAAGAATTTTTAAAATCGGTCCAGTAGTTTTTGAGCCTTTTCATTACAAACAAACAAAGTTTTCCTCTTTATAATTTTAAGAAATGTAGGTACATTTTTAACGGCCGCTAAAGAAAAGACTTCAACGATACAACATCGTTGTACATATCTAAAAAAAGATAACCTACATTACTAATATAACAATCTTATTCATATAAAAATTTTCTCCTAAAAAAATAGAACCGACTTCCTCGCTCTAAAATGTAGAAAATAACTTTTATTTCATTTTTGTTGAAATCTATACAAAGTCGGTGCAAAATCTTGTTAAATTGAAAATAGAAAAAGGCACAAAAATGTAGTTAATAATAAACTACAATTTTGTATCAAACGTAAATTTCCCAAGAGTTAAATGTTTAATTTTTAAATTTTTTCATACTTTTTATTGATCAATAGTCACTGAATATAATAGATAGAGAGATTCAAGAGGAAAGTTTGTATGTATGATAACATCCATTAAATAGTGGAGAAATACTGTTATTTTTGAGGTTTCTAATACGATGTCGTTAATTATAATTTTTTTTTCCTGAACCCTACGAGATTTATCAAAATAATGTACTATTTTTTAAATACAAAGTTCACAGTTTTTCTGTAGTGTATTTAGTATCAGCATTGCACCCGCGCGAAGCCGGGGCGGGTCGCTAGTCATTATCAGCTAATATCATTGCTTTTTCTTCTACTATACTTAATAATTGACATTTTATTTTATATTTTAACGTATAAAGAGTAATCTTTACATATCCCATGTTTATATGTAAACATTTTCTTAACCAAAAGTATATTAGCTTTTATATAAGCCTAATGTTCCTATTTTCATGTTCATTATTAATATAATAAGTAAAACTGATTTTAGGGTATCTAGCGATCCGAAACACAAGTATTTTTGTTATAATATTGTATTTGTATATCCAAATAAATGTTTTTTCTATTCTATTCTATTTAATACTTATTTTAGGCACAAATCTCTCAAAAATATTAATCAAGCTTAAATTCACCATTGTAATATACATAGATACAACCATTTATGATACAGTAAAAAAATAAAACTATAATTTTAAATACATTCTCTCAAAACATCATCACTATACTAAACCTCTACAAAACAAAAAAAAAAACTTACACGCACGCAACACTTATTTCCCTCACTTATTTCCAGTCACTTTTTCACTTATCACTTTGACCACGAAAAAGGATACGCCACGTACGCAGTTCAAATTGTACTGTACGGGAACACCATACAAAAATACCCGACCAGCCTACTCGAAGGCGTGGTCAATGCTGCTATATAGTCGTTTCGCTCTGACCTATGTGTTATCCGGTGTGAGACAGAGACAGGTACACCCGCAGGATATTACATAGCAATATATAGGTTGATTGCTTTTTTTGGGATCGGTTAAGAGGAAAACGCAATGTAAGAATACTTTTAAGGTATTTGATTTCGTTTTAAATGAGATTAAAGGCATATTTACTTTTAAAGGATTTTAAACGCGGTTTATTATACATTATTATTTAAACCGACGTTTAGGGGGCATTATGATGGTTCAGAATAATAACTTTTTGCCAAAAAATAAAAGCGACTTCATCACTCTAAAGTAGAAAATAACTTTTATTTTATTTTCGAAGTCTCAGGGCAATGGGCTTTAAAACTACAGAGCCGATTTTAAAAATTCTTTCACCATTCGAAAGCTACATTATCCACGAGTAACATGGCTATATTATATAGGCTGTGTTTTAACATGATACGGGAGCGAAGCCACGCGGATCAGCTAGTTATTAAAGTCATTAGTTCATTGAAATATAGTTGAATAGTACTCAAATATAGCGGTATAAACTTTCAGTTTCGTGTAGCGATGACTGTTCACCATTTCGGGGTGTCACCATGACTTGAAGTCTGCTGCAGTGAAAGTGAGAGGGCATAGTGCACTAATTATTTGTTTTTAATAAACTATCCGCTTTAATAAATAAATTAATTAATTATTAAGAGGTATAATTTTTCCATTTTTCGTGACCTTGGAAGGGTAATCACATCATCTAGTCACAATTCAGTCTCTGAGTTAGAGTAGAATGGGAAAATTCATCATTAAAACTTAACCGCACAGCTTTTTCTGTTGATTTTCGAGACTTGAACCAATTTCTATTAATTAATTAATTAATTTCTATGGGACCACACTGACACTACTCTTTCGAATGCAAAAATAATTTTCCACATCGGTCCATACGTCGGACATATGCAGTAAAATACATAAATATACAGTCAAATTGACAAGCTCCCCCTTTTTTGAAAGTCGGTTAAAAATAATTAAAAATACAATAAGTAATTGAGCATGATTCGCATTTACTAAATGTCATATAAAATGCAATTTCTCTGAGTCAGCAAATATTTGTTTTGAATGTCTGATTCACCACCGCCGATTTCGGCCATGGTGGCCAATCTCTACTGAGACTAGCCAGCTGCGCAGGAGATTTTATAGTGCAGGCGTGTACGCGCGAACACAAGTGCACTCTCTATTCCTTTACTCTCATTACCCGATGTGGGCAGACCGACACTCGCGGAGAGAGATCAGGCGCAGGACCGACGGTTTTACGAGCCCTCAAGTTCCAAACTCAGGGCTGTTACTGAGATTATTTTGTCAGAAAAATCCCAATAACATTTTTTTTTGGCCAACCCGAGATTCGAACTTGAGACCCCTCGATCTGTAGTCAAAGATGCAACCACTAGACCAAAACTACTGAAAATGGAAACACTAAATTTTAACAGTGGGTTCCTCTTGCGATGTAAGCAAGGACATAGCCAAAAGGTGGGGAAAGGAGGGGGAAGGTTACCCCCCCNNNCCCCCGAGTGATACTAAAATTGTATTTCATTGTTCATATCAACTTCTACCTAGCACATCGACTAGTGACCTGGATGTTAGTTTAGTAAAATGTAGTAAAAATTATCGCGTATTTAAAATTCGATTTTCCAACACGAAGGAAGATTTAGGTATTTAAATATTGAAGATTAATTAAATTTAGGTCTCTTTTTCCATATTGTGTAAGGAAGTTCTTAGTTTTTTTAAATAAACACTAAAAGGGTAAATATAGGTTAAGTCTGTTTCAAAACCAGCTGAGCTCCGCGGTTTTACTCGCGTATATATCCCGTTCCCGTAGGATTTTCAGGATAAAAACTATCCTACGTCATTCCTGGGGTTTCAAAGAATCTCTGTACAAAATTTCATCCAAATTGATCATGTAGTCTCCGAGCCTATTCAATACAAACAAACAAATCTTTCCTCTTTATCATATTAGTATAGATTTCGCATTTCATTTTGAACACAAGCAAGCCGTGGTGAATACGCTAGTACATCACCAATACAGATAAACATATAAACTCCAATCTCCAATTTATGTTACAACATGTTTTACTTATTAAGTTATCTATAAGCATCAAATTTTTAATTATGTAGCTGTGTTCTGTTATAAATAAACTTTTCTTTCTTTCTTTCAATCCATATGTACAAAACAAACACACAAATAAAACAAAATCGCTGATTGGCCATGACACGGCGGCCATTTTGTGACGTCACCGTGACGCGCGGCGAAACTTCAAAGCGGGCATGATCTTGACGCTTTTGATATTCAGACCACCTGATAGATCGGGAATAATTACTATTGCTTGATATAAATATTTAATTTGACATCTAGTACAGTCAGGAGCTAATATATAAACGACCCGATTGGCGCAGTGGTTCAGCAATGGTCTATTGCGCCGGAGGGTGTGAGTTCGATCTCCACGAGCAGAAAATTATGATGTGATGAACATTGTATTTCTACTGTCTGGTTGTTAATTTATCTATAGTATGTATGTATTTACAAAAAAGTATGTTTAAGTATGTCTATCAGTTATCTAGTATCAAAGATAATGGATAGATTGTCATCTCAGATTAAATGACATTTGATTGTCAAAAGTCATAGCAAAAGCTATCCGTCGATTGGATATTGAAATCAAAGTAAGTGCAAATAGATAGATTTGTCTGACTTTAGTAAGCAAAACATGGGATAGATAGAATATTGAAAACGGCCGTAAGATGTATTATAAAGCAACGTAAAGTAAGTATTAAATAGGATTTTTCTGATCTTTAGGGAGGTGTCTGTGGCAAGCTGAGGACTTGTCTGATGCCTCTTCTATACCCCGACATGGAACTGCAGACCTGACTGGTTGGGTTTGCCCTGAATGGGGCATTTCTTAACCGGATTTCAAAAAAAAGGGAGGAGGTTATCAATTCGACAGTAATTATTTATGTTACCGCATATATCCGACGTTTATGGACTGATTTTTTTTGCATTGGAAAGAGTAGTGTCAGTGTCAGTCCCATAGATCTTAGTTAATTAATTTTAGTTTAAGAATTAAATATTTATTTTTTATTTTTATTTTTATTATTATAGATATTTGGTTAAAGTCTGATCAACAGAATATGCTCTGCGGTTAAGGTTTTATGATGTATATACCTGAATTGTGACTGTATGATGTGATTACCCTTCACAGGACACTAAAAAGGGAAAAATAATAACTTTTTGCCAAAAAATAGAACCGACTTCCTCACTCTAAAAAGTAGAAAATAACTTTTATTTTAGTTTTCTTGAAATCTATACAAAGTCGGTGCCTTTATCTATTTTCAATTTAACAAGATTTCGCTATATAATAAAAGATATTTTCTACCTTTTAGAGTTAGGAAGTCGGTTCTATTTTTTGGCAAAGTTATTATTAGACCTACAACCTTTTAAGAACAGTATTTGACTTTTCAAGTTAAACACCTAAAATCGGCTTTTCAAATTAGTCAAACCACACCAAAATCGCTTCACCCGTTCCAATTATACACCGTTTTAATCCCTTTTTTGTCCCACAAAATGTCATTAGTGTAAAAGCCTTCTGTAACTCAGGTAGTCTTATCTGAGGCGTTAATATCTTGTGATTATTGTGGTTAAGCGTGTGAAGGGCCGGTCGGGTTTTGGATGGGTAAAAAAAATCACTTTTTATGATAGTTACATGCTAGGTAGTAAACGTGGTAGGTACTAACGTTTTCAATATTCTATCTATCCCTTGTTTTGCTTACTAAAGTCAGACAAATCTATCTATTTGCACCTACTTTGATTTCAATGTGCTATCGACGGATAGCTTTTGCTATGATTTATGTCAATCTAACGTCATATAATCTGAGATAATAATCTATCCATAATCTTTGATACATTATGAAAACGGCCGTAAATCAAAAATTAAAAATCAAAAGTAATTTATTTGCAAAATATAATTGTACTAGCGACCCGCCCCGGCTTCGCACGGGTTTAATGGATGATATTATACATAAAAACCTTCCTCATGAGTTACTCTATCTATTAAAAAAAAACGCATCAAAATCCGTTGCGTAGTTTTAAAGATTTGAGCGTTCATAGGGACATACAACATGACACATGACAGAAAAAGCGACTTTGTTTTATACTATGTAGTGATTATGTCTGATCATTTGATTTTTCAGATATTAATATTTTAAAGGGAGTTTTTAATTTTATACGAATATGTCCCGTTTCGGTGGACTTTCCGGGATAAATAAATTAATATTCCTGGACATTTAACACAACGCCATCTAGTCCCAAACTAAGCAAAGCTTGTACTATGGAAACTAGATAACTGATACTTCCTTAAACATATATTTTTTTGTAAATACATAAATGAACACCAAGACAGTAGAAAATTACAATGTTCATCACAATAATTTTCTCGTGGGGATCGAACCCAGACCCTCCGGCGTAAATACCATTGCGACATCCACTGCGCTATCTGGTCGTTTCATTACAATAGAAAAAGCGTTGTGTTAATACATAGTAGTATTACTACTTTACTTAGAACAAGTGTTACTTGTTTCGGGCGCTAGTCTTTTCTTTCTTTCTTTCTAATATATTCAACAAGATATATTTTATGTTTTGACTAATCCCTATATGAAGGTACGTATAAAAACTCCCATAATTATAAATAAATGTTAGCAAACCATTTTTTTCATACTTATTGTATACTTTATAACAATATAATGTAAAATTATGTTAGTTTTAAGATTTTTAATGTTTTCTTTGTTGGAAATTATTTCAAAACAAAATAAAATACACAACAGTGACGTCAGACAATTTATACGAGTGTACGAAAAGACCGCCTTATTGCTAAACAGCAATCTCTCCCAGACAACCGATTTTAGTACAGATATATTATAACGTGATATTAAAAAAATATTTAAAAAATAAATACTTGTTCATATTATACCTATCAGTATAACTAATTTAAAAAGCGGCATTGCCTTTGCTTAGGTATAAATAAATAAAAAAAGAAATTAACATTCCAATCCCATTATAAACTTGCCATTGAAAATTGAACTCTATTTATATTGCAACAAGACACAAAAGAGAATGCCTTATGAAATTCAAATTAAAACAATACCTCTGCTATACAAACGAAATTGAGCTATATCAACGTAGAATAGAGTTCAAAATCAAACATCACATTGTCTTTCAGAACATTACACTTTGTTATTCCAAAACGAAGTCACGTAGACGCAAATACCGTCCTTATACCGTAGGTACAAGGCCTACATTCCCTAAAAGAAAGTCGCGACTTACGCTCTTTTTCGTCTACACATAAAATTATTGATTAGTCAAGATCCGGCCAATCAGAAGCGGCGAGAAAACAACATGGCGGCGCGGAGTCTTGAAAATTTATATCCATAGCACTAATTTATAACGTATTGTGCTCCGCCGACATTAATCTTTCCCCCTTTTATTAATGGTGTGCTGTTTTAATGAAATGGCGGGAAAGGGACCGCCGCCATTTTAGGTCGAATCGATTTTTCTATTTATTTTTTGAAGTTGTATGGACTTAGGTTATTTGAAATAGGACTTTGTATAATATCTTATTTCTTGTCGACCCGATTGGCGCAGTGGTTCAGCAATGGTCTATTGCACCGGAGGGTGTGGGTTCGATCCCCGCAGAAAATTATGATGTGATGAACATCAACAAAAATGTATGTTTAAGTATGTCTATCAGTTATCTAGTACCCATAGTACAAGCTTTGCTTAGTTTGGGACTAGATGGCGCTGTGTTAAATGTCCAGGAACATTTTATTTTTATTTTACACTAATATAATGAGGAAAACTTTGTTTGTTTGTAATGAGTAGGCTCAAAAATACTGGAGCGATTTTAACAATTATTTCATTATTCGAAAACTACATTATCTTCGAGTAACATAGACTATATTTTATAGGCTATATGTATAACATTAACATTATGCTACGGGAGCGAAATATCGTACGTTTTTTTTTAATAAATTATGATTTGATGAGAAAATGATGATCAATTTGTTTATGATTATTCAAGAAATTGGAAACAAAACATAGAATGTTTTTATACAAAAGAAAACTAGCAAAATCGAGCCGATTTAGGAAAAAAAACGACAACCTTAATATTTTAAAAAGGAATCCTTACCTACTATTATCCTACTAATATTATAAATGAGAATATATTTGTCTATCTTTCACGCAAAAATTATAGAACTATAGAACTTTTATAATATTAAGTTGGATATTTCGCCAAATATCCAACTTAATATTCAAACTTGATTTTGAATAGAATAAGCTCTGAAACTACTGGACCGATCCGAAAAATTCTGTTTCCTACATTATCCCTGATAAATATAGGCTATATAACATTATGCTAAGCGAAGCTGCGCAGAACAGTTAGTTAATTATATATATTTTTTGTAAATGATCGTTTTAGAAATATAATTTCCTTCACACACTCGATAATCCGGACAAGTCAGATATATCGAGTCACGTGACGCCACAACAGCTAGTAAAGTCAATTATAAACATTGATTTTTGTATTTTTTTTTCTTAAAATTATTTTCTCCACGCACTCGATAATCGGGCCAAGTTCGGTTAATCGAGTCCACTGTACTTTGTATTAACAGTATTGACTGCCTCTTAGGACTAGTGGTTGCATCTTTGACTACAGATCGAGGGGTCTCGGGTTCGAATCCCGGGTGGGGCCAACAAAAATGTAATTGGGATTTTTCTGACAAAGAAATCTTAGTAACAGCCCCGAGTCTGGAAGTTGGCGGTGTTGGAACACCCCCGTGCCTCGGAGAGCACGTAAAGCCGTCGGTCCTGCGCCTGATCTCTCTCCGCGAGTGTCGGTCTGCCCTCTAACGGCCATTTTCAATAATGTATCAATGATTATGGATAGATTGTTATGTCAAATTATATGACAATAGATAGACAAAAGTCATAGCAAATACATCCGTTAGGATATTGAAATCAAAGTAAGTGCAAATAGATAGATTTGTCTGACTTTAGCAAGCAAGACAAGGGATGGATAGAATATTGAAAACGGCCGTAAGAGTTACGAGAGTAAAGCAATAGAGAGTGCACCTGTGTTGGCGCGTACACTTGTGCACTATAATATCTCCTCCTCGCTGGCTGGTCTCAGTAGAGATTGGCCACCATGGCCGAAATCGGTCAGGGGAGCTATTATTATTATTTATAGTACGCAAGGTCGTACAAAACGCGTACCGAGCATGATGTCTCAATTCTAGGTACTATAAAAAATTTGACATGTCATCACAACAGAGTGGGTTACGTTGAACCGTAGCAAGCGTAGATCCGCGAGGTTGGGAAATGGATGGGCGAAGGTACGAAATTAAAAAAAAGTAGACATTTAACAAATAAGAAGAATATAGACATTTAACACAACGCCATCTAGTCCCATACTAAGCAAAGCTTGTACTATGGAAACAAGACAACTGATAGACATACTTATACTTTTTTTTTGTAAAAACATACATATTACATACTTTAGATACATAAATATTATAGATAAATTAACACCCAGACAGTAGAAAATTACAATGTTCATCACATAATTTTCTACTCGTGGGGATCGAACCCGCACCCTCCGGCGCAATAGACCATTGCTGAACCACTGCGCCAATGCGAGAGAATATAGACCAATAAAACAAAAATAAAACTGACAAATCAATAACAAAATAGAATTTCTTTACAATATCTTACAATTATAAACTCGATTTAAATCCGTTAAAACCGACATACGTGCACAATGCACTACATTGATTAATAGTACCCGGACATCTCAATCCCGAGGGAGCTACATCATTAATAAACCTTTTGTTGTATCCAAATCGATTCAGCATTGTGAAGTATATGCTTACTTATGTACATATGGGTTTGAAGTATAGAAATGTGTTTTCTGAGAATAAAATATATTTACCGTTTATCTATGCAGTATTGAAAACAATAAGGAATATATATAATACTAGCTTTTGCCCGCGGCTTCGTACGCGTAGACTACGCGTACAAGAATTATATGTACTGTTTTTTTTTTATTTAATCTGAATGTATACGCAATGTCTCTAGTCTATCCAATCGAATACGGTTTACTTGTAAACGATACATACAGACTAAAAAACAATGATTTCATACCCGGTTCTATAAAAATATAACGAGTCGTCTTACTTACGGACAGTATAATACTAGGCGTAAGGCTAAAGCGTATCGGTAATAAACGTGGCGTTAACATAACTACCAAAACTTGGTTTCGATTGTTCGATTATAACCGCTCGTTAATGAAAACGATTCGTTTCTGTTATACTATGACGTTCCGTTGTTTATAGGAACCAGGCGTTAATTGAGTCAAAGTAGCCAATAATTCAAGTATCAACCTACTTACATTATAGATATGTAAATTTGGATACTTCTATGTCAATCACGAAGTAACTGCTGTTTAGATTTTCTTAAAATTTCGTATATAGATAGACTATTATCTAGATAAGGATGGGATACTTTTTATTGATCTATAGACCCTTCAAAAAATTTTTAATCTTTCTTGCTTTAATTAGTGTATTTTAGAAAGAACCTGTCTTCCACAATACATTTAAACCTAATGTAGAAGCAGTGTAACTATATCACTGTAAAATGTCTTATGAATAAAGCAATTTTTCATTTTCTTTTTTCTTCTAACGAGCAAAGTCGCGGGCGAAAGCTTATTTAAAATACAAGGAAGTTATCGAAAACATATTAAAGAATCTTATCTTCAAAAGGTTACCAAGCCATTTCAACTTTCACAACCAATATAAAGTTATAATTTATTCATTAAAACACAATTCGAATTATAACCGAAGCTACAACAAAGGGAAAAAAAGTTAATAATGGCGTCGATTATCTTGGAAATTTCGAGAAGGACACGTATCGGTCCCTCCAACACGGTCTTAACTATTATAACATGACACGCAGAATTTTAAAACGTCGCTTTTCACGGAGCGCTTCAAGGCACGTCCTCTCGCTGCGAGGGTTCGTTGTAAAATGGGCGTGCCGAGTGACAGCCGCGTTCGAAATTCAAAAAGAATCGTTTTCGAACTATTTCACGAGTCATCGTCGGTTTCTGATGATTAATACTTGGGTTTTTTTCGGATTGGTAACATTTTATATTTATGAATATTTCGGAAATATGGATTGAATTTTACATTACACCTGGATTTCATTGTTCAATAGATGGCTCAATAACAATAACAAAAGAATAAATGAAATGAAATGAAATATTTATTTAAACAGAAAGTTAAATTACATTAGTATCAAAGAGCTTACGCTATAGAAGACACGCTTAAAATAACCTTATTAATATTAATCAAGGAGAATCAGTGGATCCCAAACTAAGTAAAATACTTTCAAAGATACTAAATCACTACATACTTTATTCATCTACACTAATATTATAAAGAGGAAAACTTGGTTTGTTTTGTAATGAATAGGCTCAAAAACTACTGGACCGATTTAAAACATTCTTTCACCATTCGAAAGCTACATTATCAACGAGAAACATAGGCTATATTTTAAAGGCTATATAACATTATGCTACGGGAGCGAAGCCGCGCGGATCAGCTAGTATGACAATGCAATACTTATTTTTGTAATCTTGTTTTAAAGTCCTATAATTTAAAGAAAAAAAACGATGAGAAATTTTAAAGTAACCATACATTAAATTAATTTATTGTTAAATTATCTATAGTATGTATATGCATTTACAAAGAAAGTAAGTTGTATTTGTGTATCAGTTGTTAAGTTTCCATAGTACAAGTTATTCCATACATCAACATTTTGGATAAATATAATATTAAATAAAATACTTTTTAAAGTTTAAAAGCGGTTTATCATATTTAATTTAATATGGAAAGTACTTAAAACAAACATTAGATTATAGTAAATATAATATAGTATGTATGTTTAATAAGAAAAGGGGACTTTTTACAATACAAAGTAAATTTATATAATTTTCTTTTATTGCTGAATCATCAATCTAATGGTGTATCACGCTGGGACCCCTCCGAATTGGAAATTATTAAAAAAATTGGATTTTGCCGACTGTTAAAAAAAGTGTAGCTTTTTATTGAAACCTAATAAATTTTTCGTATGTTTGTATGAGCGTATCTTTGGCGACTTGTAAAATTATTTACGGCTATTTTCAATACTCTATCTATCCCTTGTTTTGCTTACTAAAGTCGGGAAAATCTACCTATTTGCACTTATTTTGATTTCATTTCAATACGCTGTCGACGGATAGCCTTTGCTATGACTTTTGACAATCAAATGTCATTTAATCTAAGATTACAATCCATCCATAATCTATACTAATATTATAAAGCTGAATAGTTTGTTTGTTTGAACGCGCTAATCTCAGAAACTACTGGTTCGAATTGAAAAATTATTTTTGTGTTGATTAGACCATTTATCGAGGAACGCTTTAGGTGCTGCAACTATTAGGAGCGAAGAAATGATGGAAAATGTGAAAAAAACGGGTAAAATTATAACATTATGCTACGGGAGCGAAGCCACGCGGATCAGCTAGTCTTAGATAAATTATTGAAAGCGGCCGTTAAAAATGCTGATATTTAGTTATGGATTCGTTAAAGTTGCTGTTGCCGTATGATTGACACACATACAACCAAATATTCATATGCCATACTTGGGGTTTCAAAGAATCTCTGTACAAAATTTCATTAAAATCGGTCCTGTAGTTTCGGAGCCTATTCAATACAAACAAACAAATCTTTTCTCTTTATAATATTGATATATAGAAGTAGGATAATTCAAGTAAACGTCGTAATCTAATAGAAACCAAAGACCCATCCAAAACTCAACCTTTCCAAGCGTCGCTTACCCTCCCTATTCTCCCCTTCATTACTAAATTGCGTATATCGAATACACCCCTCGCTATATACAGGGTTGCACCCCTATTTACTGAGGGTGAAATAATAGGTATCAACATTATACTACTGTTTCCTTGTTGACTAACGGCCGTTTCCAATATTCTATCTATCCCTTGTTTTGCTTACTAAAGTCAGACAAATCTATCTATTTGCACTTACTTCGATTTCAATATCCTAACGACGGATGCATTTGCTATGACTTTTGTCTATCTATTGTCATATAATTTTACATAACAATCTATCCATAATCATTGATACATTATTGAAAATGGCCGTAAGGCGCGGTTAATATAAAAATAAAACGAGTCGTTTTACTTACGGACAGTACAATATCCTACTAGGCGTAAGTCTAAAGCGTATCTATAATAAACGTGGCGTTAACATAACCAAAACTTGGTTCCGATTGGTTGATTATAACCGCTCGTTAGTGAAAACCGTTCGTATATTCATAAGGTTAGTGGAAGAAAATGCTACATAACAATAAGTCCCTTCAAATGGTTAACTTTACAACTTTAAATGAATAGCTGCATAGCTGAGACATCTCTTTTCGTCTTCGTTTCGTTTTCACTATTAATGGTTAAGTTACATAATATGTATAATTGCCATTTTTTTGTTTGGTGGAAGAATAAATAAAATTTAATTTTATTTTATTTTTAAAATTGTAATTTCTTTCTTTATATTGTTTTCTTTGTTACATTTGTCCGAAAAAGTATGAATAATGACCAATCTCAACAGATATCAGCCAGGTACGCAGGAGATATTATAGTGCACAAATATGTGCGCAAACACAGGTGCACTCTCTATTCCTTAACTCTCATAACCCTCAGGGGGCAGTTGGACACTCGCGGAGAGAGATCAGGCGCAGGACCGACAACACACGTGCTCTCCGAGGCACGGGGGTGCTCCAACACCGCCAACTTCCACACTCAGGGCTGCTATTGAGACTTTTATTACAAAAAAGTACAAAATTAATAAAATATATCACTTACCAGTTTCAGTATCGACGGTGTAAGAGAATCCAGCCCACAGGTCGTCCTGAAAAAAAAATATATTAACAACTATCTTTTAAAGATTTAAAGGCTTTTAAGGCTTGATTTTTTAGTGCCGCTAACGGTCGTTTTCAATCATCAAAATTGTTTAATGTATCAAAGATTATGGGTAGATTGTAATCTCAGATTAAATGACATTTGATTGTCAAAAGTCATAACAAATGCTATCCGTCGACAGCGTATTGAAATCAAAGTTAGTGCAAATCGATAGATTTGCCTGACTTTAGTAAGCAAAACAAGGGATAGATTGAATATTGAAACGTACTCTTAATTACAATTGTAGATAGAAAATATACTCAAAGACAACATTTCCTTGTTTTCAAAACAAAAAAAAACTGCATTCATAGAAGACCGGCGTGACGCAGTATAGCACTGTGTTTCGTACGGTAAGCGGGTGCCCGGAGGCCTGTATTCCCATCTCATTCCTCTCCCATTCCGTTCTGATGCTCTTCCAATTTCCCATCATTAATCCTCTCCCTATCCCCTCCCCTTCCTTCAAGCGTACGGCAACTAAGAATCTTTCATGTCGTAGATGTTCATGGGCCGCGGTCAGTCACTTAACATCAGGTGAACCGCATGCCCAGGTTGCCTGCTATAACATAAAAAAAAAAATAGAAATGTTTTCTTTGAATAAAAATTTTAGGTAGCATTAAAAGGTTCACTTGTTTTTAGTTCGATTTAAAAAACAAATTTAAACGTTATAAATTTCCAATCTTTGAATCACAAGTTATGAATCTTTAATTTTTTTAATGAATCCAAAAAAATGGATGATGAAACAATTTTATGACATCGATGAATACTTAGGTGAAATTAATTAA
Source organism: Phoebis sennae (assembly GCA_001586405.1). Taxonomy (NCBI): domain Eukaryota; kingdom Metazoa; phylum Arthropoda; class Insecta; order Lepidoptera; family Pieridae; genus Phoebis; species Phoebis sennae. Next base: position 85,974 of record LQNK01000931.1, read on the forward strand.
TATTGACGTTTTTATATGTATAAATTTTGACATGGCTATTTGAATTTCGATCCATTTATTATCTATATAATTTTGTAATAATTTAACTATTAATTTGCACACTCAATATTTGAGTAGAATGTATTAGAATCCATACTATTATATTCTGGCAAATAAAATGTTTTGAATTTGAATTTGAAAAAACTATTTTATATATTCTACACATATCGAATTTGTCCGTTACCTGATGTAAAAAAAAAAACAAAAAACATACCTCTTTCTCAGCTTCCAGCAGTGACGCCTTCACCTTTTCAATATTCTCACTGTCTTCCAGCGCCGTCTTCTCCAGGACCTTGGGGTGTTTATCCAGCTCTTTGGCGAGTTCCACCTTCGTCGCTTGTGGGCCCTCCTAGAAAACAAACAAATCTTGCAAAAAATGGATATATCGAGTTTTAAATAAAATCGGAACCAACGCTCGCTGCAAAGTGCTCGAAACGTCGGGTTAAATAATAATGTAAAATAATGTATAATAAACCGCGTTTAAAATCCTTTAAATAGTATTTTATTTAAAATGGAAAGTACTCGCGTTAAAACAAACACAAGATTATACTATATCGAGTTTCTTGCCGATATTTTACACGAATAAAAATAATTTCTATTTTATTCTATCAGTAGATAACCAAGGAATGATAAACATTTCAATATTGTTTTTTAAATTAGTGATTGGAGTATGATTCGAAAACCTATATGTATACCAAGTTTCATGATAATCAGTTCAGTAGATTTTGCGTGAATGTGTACCAAACACACCTATATACAATATACATACATACAGGCTTTTATTTAAAATATTAGTAGATTTATAATATTTATAATATTAGTAAGATTGACCTCTTACAAATCAAGGTTTTCCATAAGTTTGTCTCAAGGAAAAGTAATTCTCATCAGGTAGAAAGTCTTCTAAATTGATATTTTACTTAAATATAAGAAGTACTTATGTATTTCAATAAAGATACATAAAAAAACTATTTTTTTTATATTTCTCGTAGCTTAGCCGACGTAAAATAAAAAAGGTTTTTTTTTTGCAAAATAGGTAGCTTCTATTCTTTTCATTCTAATCCACTTTTCATTGCAAATTGCATTAATATAATCATATTCAATTATAATGTTAAATATTGAAAAATATATCCTTTTAAAATAATAAAAAATGAATACTTACGATATGCAACGGGTCCTCGAGAGAGAATCCCATGTCGACATCTTGTTTCCACAAGACCTCGATGAGATCCATATCCTGTAACAAAATATAATAAATTAATTATTTATTTAATGACATTTAAATTATTTATTTATTTTAACATGACTCCTCGGTTGGCGCAGTGGATACGTCAGTGTCTATTGCGCCGGAGGGTGTGGGTTCGATTCCCACGGGTAGAAAATTATGATGTGATGAACATTGTAATTTTCTACTGTCTGCGTGTTGTTATCTATAGTATGTATGTATTTACAAAAAAAGTATGTTTAAGTATGTCTATCAGTTATCTAGTTTCCATAGTACAAGCGTTGCTTAGTTTGGGACTAGATGGCGTTGTGTAAAATGTACGAGAATATTTATTTATTTATTTTTTAACAAAAACCAGCGGAGTTACAGAAAAATGTAGACATTTTAACCAATATACAGACCAAGTAAAGCCAATTACAGGCTTTCACAATATTTTTAAACAATGCAAAGAAACATAACATAAAGTTTTACAATATGAATGTAATAAATAAATAACCCCAAACAAACTATATCCACATGTTATCAAGCAATTTTCCAATTATTTTTGATTTAAAAGTATTTCTGGTGTTGTTAAAAATGTCTATGTTGAAAGAACTTTTTTATTTTTTGTTCATTCAAAGGAAACAATTGATTGAATGGTACAAAATATGTTTATAAAATATATTAGTTTCCAGTTTCATAGAATTCTGTAGATAACAATTCATTTTTGGATTTTTTTTAAATTTCATTAATCTAAATAAACACCATAAAGTAAATAAAAAAACTATAAAAGCATGTTTTATAGTTTTTTTATTTACTTTATGGTGTTTATTTAGTCTGTCCGGAACAAACACTAAAGCTTTCGTATTGTAAATAAAAATAAAATAATATGTAATTATTATTGATATCATTGCCAAGATAAAAGGCACGAGTCATAAAAATAAAAATTATAAGATGGATTACGCGTCATATATCATATACGCCATCTAGAGATCAACTCAGAAACCTTAATTTGATAACTGCGCCATCTATAAAGCTCAGTAAAAATTTTAGGTACTAAAAGTTCATGACCATTTTCTACTACGCGATAGATGGCGCTTTACTATTTTGTGTACAGCGCCATTTATTCACAACTTAATAGCACTACATACACCTATAGTAACACTATTGCACGATAGATGGCGTCTCAAGCAGAAAACTTTTTCATGTAACATAAATATAAAATTGTAAAAATACATTAGATTCAACAGCAACAAAGCAATAACATGCAAAAAAAATATACTTTAGTAATAAATATCACATGAAATCAAACATCCCACTTATAATTAATTTGCAAGTAAAATAATAATTTACTATTTTTAATTAAGTATGCATTAAAATAATACATATTTATCGTCAAGATTCGCAGAAAACCCGGAAGCGTTACTAAACAATAGATAACACAACCTCCTTTACTGACCACTAGATGGCGCTGTACTAAAAATATCTAAATTTTCTAGAACGTACGCTGTTATATCAAGATTCGACAAGGTCGCCTACGGTCAAGGCACCAGGCGGTTATTGGCGTCTCGCGAAATAGACGTAACACGTGTTTACAATGTCAAATTATTGAGAATAAATCTATTAGATAATAAACAACTTTCATGCGATCTTTATTTTTGGTTTAGCAAGCGTGTATGGGCTTTTTCGCGTCGTAGTTGCATCAGGCGTACCACGGTTTGCCCTTTCCTCGCTTCTTATAAAGATAAAATCTATAATGTGTAGCCTTTATTTTTAACTGTACTACATCTCTGTACAAAATTTCATCCAAATCGGTTCTGTAGTTTCGGTGCCCATTACAAACAAAGAAACAAATCATTTCTCTTTATAATGTAAGTATAGATAACTAATAAATTGTATAACACAAAAATAATGGACATGCACAATTAGCGGCCTTAGGCATAAAGCAATCTCTTACAGGCAACCAACTTCAACTAAGAATTAAAATGTTGCTGATGGCATTATTCCATATTAATGCGCAGAAAATACTTGAAGTATCAAGTTTTTTGGATTAGTCGTATATAATATAATCTAATTAATAAAAAAACATATCGTTAAAAGCTATGTCATTTCCAATAATAAAACATTTTATTTCAAAACTAGCCGCGGCCCGCAGTTTCACCTGCGTAACCTCTACTCAGCTAGTAATATCCTAAATTGTCACTACAATATATATTTCTTTTTTTAATTAATTATATCAGATTTGTCTAATTTTGTCATCCCTGTAAAACTGGAAAATTCCCGCATGCGAAAACGCAGTTTCAAAAGAAAGAAAGAAAAACATTTATTTGCAACAACTATAAACAAATATTTTTACACAGATAAACTAAAATAAACAACACAAAATTAAAAAATAGCACATAATTGGTGCGAGAAGGTTCGACCTAAGCATCGTACAGGCAAAAGATAGTATGTAGTTAATATTTGCAATTCTACGTAATTTAAACAGTAATTAAATCGTGAAAGCGTAACTATATTAACTTTCGCATTTTTTACAAAATATTTGGCACAAATAAGCAAAGGTTCTGTACAACCACAGTCTAAAGAATCTCATATAAACGACGGAACGTCATATAACACAAACGGATGGTTTTCATAACGGGCGGTTCTAATCAACCAATCAGAACCAAGTTTTGGTAGTTATGTTAACGTCACGTTCATTATAGAAACGCTTTAGACTTACGCCTAGTAGGATATTGTACTGTCCGTAAGTAAAACGACACGTTTTATTTTTATAGGAACTGAACAATAGTATAACACAAACGAATGGTTTTCATAACGGTTCTAATCAACCAATCAGAACCAAGTTTTGGTAGTTATGTTAACGTCACGTACATTATAGAAACGCTTTAGACTAACATCTAGTAATTGTACTGTCCGTAAGTAAAACGACTCGTTTTATTTTTATTTTAATTAATTTAAAATAATTTTTATGCTTGTGTATGTCAATTAATATTATCATTATTACTTTTCCTATAATTATTATTTGGTGTGATTATGTATTTTTTAGTATGTTTATAGCTGACAATTCATTAATTCAATTTTATCATGAATTGGATCTTCGTTATCTGAATAAATAAAATAAATGAATAAATAAATTTATAGGAACTGGGAAACAGTCGCACGAAACTGTCACATACAGCGTCCCAGATCTCCGTCGATAAATGTCGACATTTTCCGTTCGTGTGGGACACGTCTTTCAAGGGACGAAAATTTGTTTGTGTAATATTTAAAACAAAAGCTATCCGTCGAAGGCGTATTGAAATCAAAGTAAGTGCAAATAGATAGATTTGCCTGACTTTAGTAAGCAAAACAAGGCATAGATAGAATATTGAAAACGGCCGTTAGATTCCACCCCTATCCGAAATTATTCGAAACTCTTATCGGATTCGGTTACGGTTACGAATATTTTTTATATCGGATATCCGCTAGTTTCGGTTACGGATACGGAGCTTCTTAACATCCCTAGTATACATCTAGTACGTTTTCAAGTACAAACACGTGCTACTTTCACCTTTGTTTACGCACGAGTGTCGCTGCGTCACAACTACGCTTCAAATGTATTGTTTTAATTGATTGATATATATGGCTAATTAATTTAATTTTAATTGTGATTTATGAATATAAACCGAAGAACACGGCTTGTATTACAAGCCGTGTTCTTCGGTTTCACCTGTGTAACTTCTGATTCCGTGGCAACTCCGGGATAAAAAGCAGTCTTATAACCTACTAGCTGCGCACCAGGGCTTCGCTCCCGTGAGAATATCGGGATGATATATAGCCTTCCTCGATAAATGGGCTATCTAACACTAAAAGAATTTTTCAAATCGGACCAGTAGTTTCTGAGATTAGCGCGTTCAAACAAACAAACAAACAAACTCTTCAGCTTTATAATATTAGTATAGATATGTATACTAGATTTCATCATGATCGATTCAGCAATTTTTGTGTAAAAGTGTTACAATCATACATTTTCAAAAAATATTTGATGAAAAACTTGTGAAAAATCCTAAAATAGTGGAAATAGTATCAAAAAATTATTCCAACATTTAAGAATCGATTCAGTTTTATCTAGTTTAATATTTAGTAACAGCTCTGCATATCTCCCCTTCCTCCATAAGAACTACACTTGTGCAAAATTTCACCCAAATCGTTTTAGTGGTTGAGGCGTAAAGAGACAGACAAACATAGTTACTTTCGCATTTATAGTATTAGGATTAGCTTAAACAATATGACCTAGGTTACAAGTTCCTTCAACTCTACTATTTAGGGTTTATCGAGTGAGTGCACTGTCTGGCCGTTCAACTTTGGGACAAACAGACAAAATATATACAGGGTGTGCCTTTAGGGCAATTAAGAAATATAAAAGGTTTTTATACAATTTCAATTGATATTGAATTTTTATTTAATTAAATGAACTTAATTCACTTAATTAGTTTTAGAATTTAAATAAGAAATAATATATAATGATTTCATTATTTAATGTTTTTGCCGCAAAATCACGATCTCTTTTGAGAGAACTAAGATTTCTATTAGATTTTTTATTGATATTTGTTATCACCAAAAATCTACACTTAAAATATTAAGGGGATAACTTTGCTTGTTTGTTTCGTTGAAATGAATAGGTTCAAAAAGTACTGGACCGATTTCAAAATCTTTCACCTTTCGAAAGCTACATCATCCACGAGTAAAGTAGGCCATACTCTATACATATATGTTTACCTAGTTTCATCATAATTGGTTCAGTAGTTTTTGCTAGAAAGAGTCACACACATACATACTCACAAAACTTTCGCATTACAATATTAGTAGGATATTGCAAACTAATGTTTATCATAAGTCGTATTTGCGAAAAATAAAAATTAAACAATGATAAAGTTGAATAACCTTGTTATCTATACCTGTATTTATCTTATCGCAGTTTTTATGTTTGTGTCTCCATACCTATGGCTTGATGACAAAATTGTCGGTATTTCATCTAATTATATAATATTATATTATATTAATTAGTAAAAATAATTATCTATTCTAATATTATAAAGCTGAAGAGTTTGTTTGAGCGCGCTAATCTCAGGAACTACTGGTCCGATTTGAAAAATTGTTTTACGGCCGTTTTCAATAATGTATCAAAGATTATGGATAGATTGTAATCTCAGATTAAATGACATTTGATTGTCAAAAGTCACAAAGGCTATCAAAATAAATAAATAAAATCTTTATTACTTCAAAAGACATACATTTCATTAATTATTCAAATTTTATCACACATAAAAGAAAACAAAGAAGTCATTTTAAAGTTATCGTAGGTTACAATTGGCAATGGTTCCCGCACTAGGCAATGCCTGTATCACGGGACCTTTGGAAGTTTAGTTTAGTTTAGTATCAGTCGTCAGGGTATTGAAATCAAAGTAAGTGCAAATAGATAGATTTGTCTGGCTTTAGTAAGCAAAACAAGGGATAGATAGAATATTGAAAACGGCCGTAAGACTTTACCTATCTATCGTCTATCATTCAGATAAACACAAAATCTCCCAATCCCGAAAACGCACAAAAACACACAAATCGAAAATACTTTTATTTTCACGCTTGGCCCTGCGCCAGCGCATCTTGCATTCAAGATGGCGCGTGACGTTGTAAACAGCTGACCGACAATTTTGAAGGGCCAGCTTATTTCAGCACTGGAGACGTAACCTCGCCTAAATATATCTCAAAAATTGAGATTTTGATACCTTCATTACCCTTATAATAAATATAAAAATGAATCGCAAAATGTGTTGGTAAGTTGGTATAATAATAATAATAGCTCCCCTGACCGATTTCGGCCATGGTGGCCAATTTCAACAGAGACTAGCCAGCTGCGCAGGAGATATTATAGTGCACAAGTGTAGGCGCGAACACAAGTGAACTCTCTTTTCGTTTTACTCTCATAACCGGATGGGACGGCAGACCGACACGACCGGAGAGAGTTCAAACGCTGGACACACGTGCTCTCCGAGGCACGGGGGTGTTCCAACACCGCCAACCTCCACACTCAGGGCTGTTACTATGATTTCTTGGTCAGAAAAATACTAATAACATTTTTTTGGCCCCACCCGGGAATCGAACCCGGGACCCCTTGATTTGTAGTCAAAGATGCAACCACTAGACCAACGAGGCAGTCGTACATCCTACTACTATTATAAAGGCGAAAGTTTGTAAGTATGGATTTTCACGCAATAACTACTGAACCGATTATGATGAAACTTGGTACACATATAGATAAGGGTTCAGAATAACATATAGGCTACTTTTAATCCCGGAGTTGTCATTTAATCAGAAGTTACGCGGGTGAAACCGCGGGGTACAGCTAGTACAAATATATGCATTATGTATTTCACTATATTAGCACAGACGACGTCACCGTTCGCAGTCTCCTCACCTTGACCCTCCGATATTTCGGAGAGAGCAATGACCTCATTCATACGCGATATAGTTTAAGATTGAATTATAAGAAATTCGCTATCCAGGTAGCTTAATGATTTAATTTTATTTAAATTCTTTATTGCACAAGTAGAAACAAAAATAAATAATAAATAAAAATTAGATAAGTAGAGAACAATGTGGTGCAAAAGGCGGCCTTATTGGTTCGAGCAATCTCTACCAGACAACCTTTGGGCACAGAATGAGAAAAGCCTGTTGTATTAGTAGGCACCAAAGACCATACATAATAAAGAAACTATATAGATACATAATAAATAATGTAGGATTCCAATGGTAAAATAATGTTTGAAATCAGCCCAGTAGTAAACAAAAAAAAAAACAAATCTTTCCTTTTTATTATATTTGTAAGACTAGCGACCCTCTTCCTCTTGAATCACTTACTTAAAAAAAGCTCATCGGAATCTGTTTAAGCATACTAACGGCCGTTTTCAATAATGTATCAAAGATTATGGATAGATTGTAATCTCAGATTAAATGACATTTGATTGTCAAAATTCATAACAAAGGCTATCCGTCGACAGCATATTGAAATTAAAGTAAGTGCAAATAGATAGATTTGCTTGACGTAAGTAAGCAAAACAAGAGATAGATAGAATATTGAAACGGCCGATACACAGCGGTAATCCCCAGTTCCTATAAAAATACAACAAGTCGTTCTATTTATAACTACCAAAACTTAGTTCCGATTGGTTGCTTATAACCGCTCGTTAATGAAAACGATTCGTATTTGTAATACTACGAGTTATAACGTTAAATACTTCTTGAAAAATTAAGTACGTATCTCTTAAATATTTGAACACAACTACAAGAATTTCAATAAATTACTCAACTGATCCAAAAAACCATAAATAATTTCTGTTAAAAACATCCTTAATAATATTAAAAAAGGGAAAGTAACTCTCTGTTTGTTTTAGATGAAATTTTGTACAGAGATTGTTTGAAATCCGAGAAAGGACATAGGATAGTTTTTATCCCAGAATACCTACGGGATCGGGGAATATATACTTGTTCTAAATAAAAGAAAACATAAAAAAATATAAAAACAACTATCAATCGCTATAGCAAATAAATTCGCGTAAAACAATACGTAAATGCTCTTTTTCTGAACTTCTGCAAAACTTTGTGTGCACAAGACAATCACAAATTAGAGAATAAAGGCAGATGGAGTGCCCCGAAGATTCGAGTGACGCCGAAATGCAAATACAAAACTCAAAAGCAAATACAAAATCGTTTAGTTTGACGTGTCAACTGGTAACGAATAACGTTCATACTATTATTTTAATTCATGATTTTGTTGGCAAATATTTCGTGCAATTTATAAATAATTTTATAAAATAAAGTATTTCACAAAGAAGTAAGCGTATTATACAAGACCTTTATTGATATAAAATAAATATGATAATTATTTCCTATGCAAAAACTTAAAAAAAAATGTTAAATTGAGTCGATTTTGCATTAATTACATTTTGGACAAATGCATAAATTAATAGATTTTGTGTTTACATATATCATGGTTCAAACTTCAATTTGCCATGAAAGATTGTGCTAAAGTGATTCGTCATTAAGTATTTACAAAAAAAAAGTATGTTTAAGTATGTCTATGAGTTATCTAGTTTCCATAGTACAAGCTTTATTTAGTTTGGGACTAGATGGCGTTGTGTTAAATGTCCAGGAATAAATATAATCCAATAAAAAACTTGAAAATGCGTAATTTTGGAATGCATCATAACCTAAAATTTATAGTATTGAAGACTAGTCCATTTAAAAGTAATATCGTTGCTAATGAAATAATAAGTAGTGAGGTATACAAATTTAAATAAACGAACCAAGTACAAAAGGACTCACGAGGCAAAGGTCACTGCTTTACGCGCTATTACATTAAATTATTTATACTTGTAGCCAATTAGTATTATTAATGACTAGCTGATCCGCGCGGCTTCGCTCCCGTAGCATAATGTTATATAGCCTATGTTACTTGGATAATGTAGCTTTCGAATCGTGAAAGAATTTTTAAAATCGGTCCAGTAGTTTTTGAGATTATTCATCATAAACAAACAAAGTTTTCCTCTTTATAATGTTAGTGTAGATGTATGTCGGATGTTTGTATCAATCATGTAACAACTACTAAACGGATTGTGATGAAGTTTCTACTACTAGGCTACTTTGAAATGAATGCAAGCGAAGTCGCGAGCAGAAGTATTTCATGATTATATCTATCACCTACCTCTTGAGTCAGCTCATCTCCAGTGTGGTGACCTTCATCCGGCTCCATCTTCACATCAGGAACGTCGGACGCATCCATCTCGCTCACACCACTGGAACTAGCCGACGTGAAGCTAGTGCTGGCTCGCTCCCTCTTCACATCCAGAACCAATTCATCTTCGAAGATCGGCGCCAACTCATACACTTCAGTATCCAAGGGAGTATTCTCCAGCAGATACTGTTCCAAGTTCTCTTGCTGTTGCTTAACATCCAAGTATTCCAGATCACTCCTCAATTCCTTAACATCATCGAAGAGTTCCCCATAATCCTGCAAATCGGCCAAATTCTGGTGGAAAACGGAATTCGGCTCACCCAACTCCAGCTTCTCAGCTTTCGCCGTGAAGTAGGGCACGAAATCATCAATCGCGTTATCACTGTACAGATCATCTTCCCTCTCTTTCTTCACCCTCACATCTAACAGATCACTATCTTCTGGCTCCTTCTTTATTTGCATTTCTTCAGTATGATCAACAAGAAACTCATTAACATCGAATGACCTGCTTCCAATCTCTGCAAATATATCAGATTCCGTTCTATTCTCGAAGAAATCCGCTGACAACGTCACCACAGCGTCTGGCTGCCCTTCTGTTCCGTCTGCAGTGCCCTCCTCTGTGATCTTCACCTCCTGAGCCACATTATCATCAGCGGACACTGCGTCTTGTGTTTCATTATGCTCCGGCTCGCTTGGAGGCACGGGCTGAACTGTTGTCGCGACATTATTCACCAAATACGTATGTATCGCCTGATTATGCCATATCCGGTCATTGTTTACCCGATAATTATACCGGCCCAGGGAGTTGAGTTCTTCAAACAATTGCCTCTCGTAGTTCACCAAGATATTGTCCAGGGATTTCGGGTGTACGAACCTCGGTCTGATCAGCGTCCTGGCTTCCTGCTCCAAGGACCAATCGGATCCATTGGAGATATGGAGGCCAGTTAGGAGCTGCTGCGTTTCTATTTCGAGATATTCCTCCGGGTTTGCTTTTAAGAGGCTTAAAACTAGAGCTAGGCGGAGCAGCTCGTCTCCGTAGAGCTTCTTAAGGGCAATCATTGTTGCTTAACGGTATCAGTCTTTGTTTTGAGCACTAATATACTGAGATCATTCACCTTATCTGCTTCTTTATATACGAGTCCTTTCACTGACGTTATCTGGTCTCCTCTTCCGTTTGTCAGGCGACATTTTGCGGCACTGTCAGAAGCGTCTCACATTTTGTATCACTATGAAACACATTTTGCTTGTATGCATCTTCACTGAGTCACTTGAAAGTCTGCCAAATAGAGCTATAGGCCGTAGGCTAACTATTTAAATAGATGATTAAACCTTGAACGGTTATCCTGAACAAAGAAACGAAATTACCTAATTTCGGATACGACAAGTATTTTATACGTAAAGTACATTTGAATGTGTATAATTAACTGAGCGCACGTTGAATTAAATTAACACTTGACTTTTAAATACATAATTAATCAGTATAGAAAGCGATTTTATCGTTCATAACGCACAGCCCAAAAACATTCGCAATTCAAATTACCGCGTCGAAGGGACTGTTTGAATTTCGAACGTGTTTAAAATCGCGATGTAGTTGAGACGAGCGGTCGCGCGCGTGACGCGTCTCCGCCGACGGCTCGAGAGCAACTGGCGTTTACATGACCACGTTCATTGACATCAAGCGTGTTGAAACACAAGTGCAAGACCGCCAAAATTTGGAAGGCGAAATTACAAAGTTATTGCGCGCTATTTTTTATTGCATGAATTTTAACAAAGAGGTTGTTTTCGGAACTTCGACAAAGCGTCATTTGCGGTTTTATGACATCATTTTTATTAAAAGTGCTTTATTTTGAAACTTTAAAACCATAGATAAACGAAAAAATCAAAATTATATATTACTAGCTGATCCGCGCGGCTTCGCTCCCGTAGCATGATGTTATATAGTCTATGTTAGTCAACCTTATCAATAACTAGTCGCGCCCCGCGGTTTCACCCGTCTAACTTCTGATCCCGTGGCAATTCCGGGATTAAAAGTAGCCTATATGTTATTCTGAACCCTTACCTATATGTATACCAAGTTTCATCATAATTGGTTCAGTAGTTTTTGCGTGCCCAATGTACTGTATACCAACAATATAGTTTTTAATTATATAATTGTATAGACTTTAGTACATTAAATAGTAAAATAAATGTTTTGTTTTTCTTTTATTTTCTGGTGTTTAAATATATAACTAATAGTAATTATTTAATGTACTAAAATATAATTTTAAATGTCCTATCAATGTTTGGAAGAAACTTGCTCCCACGTCACAGAATCCTAATGTGGGAGCAAGTGAACCTGTAATAATATATTATTCATGTGTTATGACGAAATTAATTTTATTCTTTATTCTTATTCTTTAAATAAAAAATACAATAAATGAATTAATAGGATTTATCCCGGAACACGAGTATAACATCGTTTTATATAATACTAGCTGTATCCCGCGGTTTCACCCGCGTAACTTCTGATAAATGACAACTCCGGGATTAAAAGTAGCCTATATGTTATTCTGAACCCTTATCTATATGTGTACCAAGTTTCATCATAATCGGTTCAGTAGTTTTTGCGTGAAAGAGTAACAAACATCCATACATCCATACTTACAAACTTTCGCCTTTATAATAGTAGTAGGATAGAACGCAGTAACAACCTACGTACCTAATAAACAATTATTTTTATTCAATATTACTATGAGCTCATATCAAAATGAATCATAATGATAACATTGACATTGTATCATCCGTATTCACAATCAATTCTTGTGTACCGGCCGTTTTCAATATTCTATCTATCCCTTGTTTTGCTTACTAAAGTCAGACAAATCTATCTATTTGCATTTACTTTGATTTCAATATGCTGTCGACGGATAGCATTTGTTATGACTTTTGACAATCAAATGTCATTTAATCCGAGACAACAGTCTATCCATAATCTTTGATACATTATTGTAAACGGCCGATAGTAAATTAGCAATACTATGCCAAGTAAGACATTTCTCAATGCTTTCCAAGTGACAAGTCTTCAATTCAAAAACATTGACACCCTTTTTTAATAACAATAATAGTAAGGCTGGCTTCACACATGCTGAATGTCTATCTGAATTTAAAAACTGATTTCAGAATCTTAAATTCTGGCACCTCGCCTCACACACATCTTAAAAAATTCATCGGTACGATCCTTACAGGTCGATCTGAGAAATTCAGAATCCGAAAAAATCAGGATGTGTGTGGAGCCAGCCGATGTTGTATGGAATACTGGCCTTTCTGAATTAAGAATCTTAATTGAGATTCTGAAAATTCAGCATGTGTGTGTGGCCGGCCTAATAGCTCCCCTGACCGATTTCGGCCATGGTGGCCAATCTAAACAGAGACTAGCTAGCTGCGCAGGAGATATTATAGTGCACAAGTGTACGCGCGAACACAGGTGCACTCGCTATTCCTTTACTCTCATAACATATATAACATAACAAATATAAGGATAAATATTTATTGTCTATTACATAAATCGCCAATAAGGATGTTCTAACAATGTATAACTTGTAAAAATATTATGATACATATAGTGCCATAAATTATAGATATGTGAATGCACGTGTAATAATATATTGTTTGCAACTGCGTATAACATTGGAAATAAACACACGTTTAGTTCACTATCACTACATACTACATAGTATAAAAAAGTCGCTTTCTCTGTCCCTATGTCCCTTTGTATGCTTAAATCTTTAAAACTACGCATCGGAGTTTGATGCGGTTTTTTTTTTTGTAGATAGAGTGATTCAAGAGGAAGGATTAAGTGTATGATAACATCCATTAAATAGCGGAGAAATACTGTTATTTTTGAGGTTTCTAATGTGATGTCGTTAATAATCAATTTTTTTCCGCTTACATTGCAAATGCAGGCGAGATTTATCAAAATAATGTACTAATTTTTATATGCAACGTTCACAATTTTCTGTCGTGTATTTAATAGGTATTACTCAGCATTGTAGTCCCAAACGAAACTAAGCAAAGTTTGTACTATGGAGTTATGGACATTAGATAACTGATAGACATACTTGAATATTTTTTTTGTAAATACATACATACTATAGATAGATAAACACCCAAACAGTAGAAAATTACTATGTTCATCACATCATAATTTTCTACTAGTGGGGATCGAACCCACACCCCTCGACGCTATTGACCACTGCCATATCCACTCGAATTGGGTCATCAATTAGATTTTTTTTTGTTGATTTTTAATTTTGTTTCTTATCTATACTAATATTATAAGGAGGATATACGCGTCTGAAACATAGCAAAAAAGAAAAACACAAAAAAAATCTATCAAAACACACAAAAACATTGTTTACATCAAACATTTCCTCCTCGAATTTATTATTTTTTGTATTGCCGCCATGATGCACCTAATGTCACACCAATGACATACCACAGATAAATAAGTTCGTTGCATTATACATTTCTGGCTTGTTTATGGTCGTTAATCGCTTTTTGATTTCTGCAGCTGATGGATTTCTTTGAAGTTGACAAAAATACGCGTATTTAAACATACGTCGTGTTTTTTGATGTATGAAATAAATTATGTTGCAGTTTTATATTTCATATGGTTGGTACTTTGTAATTTTATGATACCGATTTTGAAAAATTCTTTCACCATTCGAAAGCCACATTATCCACGAGTACCATAGGCTATATATAGAGCTCCGCGGTTTCACCCGCGTATATATTTATATATTTTCAGGATATAATTTCTATACTATGTCTTTCCTAGGGCTTCAAAGAATCTCTGTACAAAATTTCATTCAAATCGAACCAGTAGTTTCAGAGACTATTCAATACAAACAAATATTTTCTCTTTATGATATTAGTATAGATTTATATCTATTTGCAAAATAGATAAACAAAATCTTGAGAATGAAGTACAATAAATTTTAATTTTTACACAAAAATGTATTATTAATTCTAAAGTCCTATTAACATACAAACACACCAAAAACTACTTATCACCACGTTCACAATCTATGCAAATACAAACAAATTAACTAGACATTTACGTGCATATCAACCTCCATGTTAAGCAGCCATGACACTAAAACCATAGACAAGATTAACGTTTCAAAATGGCGTCGAAAATGGCGCGAAAACTTTCGCGAATAGCACTTTCCCTATCGTACTTTCTTTTTTAATTTGTACCAAATTTTTGGAGTACGAAAAATTGTAGTTATAAAATGTATAGCGTGACTTCATACTCATTTTACGGCCGTTTTCAATAATACATCAAAGATTATGGATAGATTGTAACCTCGAATTAAATGACATTTGGTTGTCAAAAGTCATAACAAAGGCTATCCGTCGACAGCATATTGAAATCAAAGTAAGTGCAAATAGATAGATTTGCCTGACCTTAGTAAGCTAAACAAGGGATAGATAGAATATTGAAAACGGCCGTTAATTGATTCACATTTTATATTATTACTAGCTGAGTTTTGCGATTTCACCCACGTATATATCTCGTATGATTTTTCATTATAAAAACTATCCTATGTCATTCCTGGGGTTTCAAAGAATCTCTGTAAAAAGAATGGACATGCACAAATGTCACAATTGATGGAATTTTTCCTGGATACATGTACAATCGAATATCAAACTATGATTTTATTGGGTGTCGTAAGAAGCGACAGAGGGTAATTCTGCTGCATAACATCTTCACGTGAACCGCATGCTCTGCTTGCCTGCTCTAATCGAAAAAAGCTTTTTTTTGTATGTTTCTATGTTTGTAATAATACATAGAAATGTGTTAATTATTATTAATACAAATGCAGGTAGAAAACATTAACATCTGTTTTATCTTTTGTATTAACGACTATTTACACTATTTCCATTATTTATTAGTAAACTTTATTAAACTACAACCAATTTAGAAAATTCATTCAAGTAATCATAAATAAATAGTGGAAATAGTGTAAAATAGTCTTTAAATCAATACTGAAAATGCATTTCCACCAAGAAGTCACAATACAATCTATTAAGTATATCTGTTTTTAACTGACTTGCAAAAAAAGGAGGAGGTTATCAATTCGACCGTATTTTTTATGTATGGTACTGGACCGATTTGAAAAATTATTTTTGCATTCGAAAAAGTAGTTCCAGTGTGGTCCCATAGAAATTTGATATAGGTCTGATCATCCATGTGGAAGATATTCCAGGGAACTCCTCGAAAATCAACGGAAAAAGCTCTGCGTTTAAGGTTTAATGATGAATATATCAACTTAATTGTGACTAGATGTGATTACCCTTCACAGGACACTAAAAAGTGATAAATAAAAATTTTTGCCAAAAAAAAGAACCGACTTCTTCGCTCTAAAAAGTAGAAAATAACTTTTATATCATTTTTGTTTTAATTTTGTTGAAATCTATACAAAGTCGGCGCCTTTATCTATTTTCAATTTAACAAGATTATGCACCGACTTTGTATTGATTTCAACAAAATTATCTATTATTAGTTTAAACATTTTCATAACACGGATGTACAAAGATCCCCAATTACCAATAACACAAATACCAACCTTACTATCAAAAAATGGTCAACGACCTTACCAACATTGAAAATTTAAAATTTCGTTTCGTTTCGCGCCTTTTTACGTCACCGCCATGTTTTTTTCGCACGGTTCAAGGTTATGACGCGGTCAAGCAAATCTAGAGTTCCACAGATTGTATAAAATTTAAAATAGATATTTATTGCACTAGTTCTACGCCCTTGGTAATGACCTGATTTTATATCTATTGTTTATAATTATAAATGCCAAAAATTTGTGAGTATATATGGATGTTTTCGTTGCTCTTTTGATAAAACTACTGGACGGAATTTGATGAAACTTGGCATACATATAGATAAAGATTCAGAATAACATGGGCTACTTTTAATCCCGGAGTTGCCTCAAGATCAGAAGTATTATAAATGCGAAAGTTTGTGCGTATATATGTATTGTATGTTACTCTTTCACTTAAAAAGTACTCGACGGAATTGGATAAATCTTGGTATACATATAGGTAAGGATCCAGAATAACACATAGGTTATTGTTTATCCCGGAATTCCCACAGAGAATCAGAAATTACGCGAGTGAACCTTTATCTATATTATTGTCAATTTAACAAGATTTTGCACCGACTTTGTATAGATTTCAACAAAAATGAAATAAAAGTTATTTTCTACTTTTTAGAGCGAGGAGGTCGGTTCTATTTTTTGGCAAAAAAAATTTATGAATCAAAGACTTGTATGAACGCACTAAAAATGTCTTACTTCGCATAGTATTACTACTTTACTTATTGTTTGTGAATACGAATGTTAGTATGACTCACAACAAACTCAAGATCACCCGTTCACCTCTAAATTATCTCCGTGCAAACGTGTTTAGAGCTAAACAACTAGATATACACTTTAGTGCAGTGATTCCCAAAGTAAATAAAATAAATAAATATTCCTGGACATTTAACACAACGCCATCTAGTCCCAAACTAAGCAAAGCTTGTACTATGGAAACTAGATAACTGATAAATGAACACCCAGACAGTAGAAAATTATAATGTTCATCACATCATAATTTTCTGCTCGTGGGGATCGAACCCACACCCTCCGGCGCAATAGACCATTGCTGAACCACTGCGCCAATCAGGTCAAAGTGGTCTATATTGACCCCTAGGGGTCTATGACAATATCAAGGAGTCTACGTCAGCGAAAAAAAATTTGGGTGTCCATACTTTACTAAACTTCACTACAGTTAGAAATTTACATGAAATCGATATAAGGTAAGTAGGGGGTCTACCAAACACGGAAAAACATGGTGAGTGATCTCCAAAAAAAAGTTTGGGGAACTCTGCTTTAGTATATAGATCTATACTAATATTATAAAGCTGAAGAGTGTTTGTTTGAACGCGCTAATCTCAGGAACTACTGGGCCGATTTGAAAAATTGTTTTAGTGTTAGATAGCCCATTTATCGAGGAAGACTATAGGCTATATATCATCCCAATATTCCCATGGGAGCGAAGCCCTGGTGCGCAGCTAGTACCGTATATTTTATATTTTGCGAAATCTTGATACAACGGACAAAGTGCATGACTAACGCTCTATACCTTATTTATACTCTTCATCTGTAAGTACCCTTTGTCCTTTATTCACACCATATGTAATATCAAGTTATCCGTATAAACACTACACATGGCCGACCGTCTTTCGTTATTGGTTTAATACATAATGTATTGCTTATTTCTTATATTAATATTATTTATATTACTTATTTATGGTATACTAACTGATCCGCGCAGCTTCGAGCATAATGTTATATATATATTTATTTATATATTCATAATTATTTATTGTGTAATTAATGTAATACAAAAATATTATACACATTAACGTAAGATGCTATTACACAAATGGCGGCCTTATTGCTGTGCAGCAATCTCTTCCAGGCTTATGTCACTCGTGGATAATGTAGATTTCGAATGGTGGATGAATTTTTAAAATCGGTCCAGTACTTTTTGAGCCTTTTCATTACAAACAAAGTTTTCCTCTTTATAATATTAGTGTAGCTAACTAGGTATGTAATACTGTATTTTTCATTGCGATTGACAAAATGAAACAGTTCTTTTCGTTCATTTATAATATTAAAAGTAGTTTCGTTTCATTTATGAATGTGAGTTTGGATGTTTGTGAGTTAATCACGCCGTAATTACTGAACGGATTTTGATGCGATACACCCATAATTTATTTATTTTAAAACATTTGGCCTATAATGGTCTGCTTACTGAATTATTACATGTATGTTTAAAATTGTCTGTGGTCGATAGATCTTACATTGATCGATTACACTTCAAGTATCAATACCATATGTGTTGTATTCTTGTTTATGGTAAGATTCCTTTTACGCGGTATTGGGTCAAACATATGGTCTATGATCTATTATAGACAGACCTCTAAAATAGTTTAAAAATGAGGAGATTACATTTAATTTATCTATTGAATTGTGTATTTAGCTATTACGTACTCAAAATAAGTTATTCACATTTTAAAAATATTCAATAAAAAAAATATTTGCCAATATCTACCATTCAAAGATGGACGGCAAATATTTAAAAATTAAACAGCTTGCTAAACCGTAAACTCGTCATTGGATGATTTAAAATTCGAATCGCAGGACGGATCAGTTCGAAAATTGAAATTAAACGCGATTCTATGAAATTCAAATTTGGAATGGGGAGATTCCAGAATTTTAAATCATTCTAGAATACTCGTATTTTGACAATCTTTTTTATAGCAACTTTTTTAAAAACGCCGATTGACGTAATAATATGGACTAGAATACTTAATAATAGTTCATCTATTTTTTTTATTCATTCATTAAGCTATATACAACAGTAGACAAATAGGTAGATTAATATGTCTTCAGACTTTGAATTAATTCCAAAAATATGTATTCGTGAATAAAGCTACAGTTTTAAAATTATGAAAAAATAAAATTATGAGTAATCACTACAAATTGAAACTGGAATATTCGAGTTTCATAATGTCTTTTATATTTTAAACTAACTTCAGCCGCCTAAGCAGCCGCCTTTTATTCAAATCGGCGCAGTAGTTCAGATTAGCGCGTTCAAACAAACAACCACAACCTTCAGTTTTATAAGAATCAAATTCAAATTCAAATTCATTTATTGTCACCAAATAGATATTATTATATATTCCATATTTGTCTTCCATTTTAAAAAAATGTGAGAAAATTAAAAATTACCAAAAACACAACCCACAATTGCATTGTGGGTTGTGTTTTTGCATGTTTTTCTCTTGCGAAATTTTTCCTATCAAAAGTTCATCGATCCCATTTGTCAAGTGAATCTGTCACTGCCACAGAGTACCATTATAAAATAAATATGTCAAAAACAATCCAGATTTAAATTGTCCGCGATTTATTAATTTGCACAAGGTTTTAACCTGATTATGTTTTTAGCACGTATATAAATAGAGTCCAAGGTAGGTTTGTTTTCTACAATTTGTGTCATATATGGATACTAACGTCAACGATCTATACATATGGGGACTTTTTTACCCCCCTGCCTCTTGGTGATACATGGAGTTTTAAGACTAACCCCCCTCCTACCCCCTCCTATATATATCAGTTGTTTTTTAGCCTACAAAATTTAATAACTATTTTAAAATATTCAGAAAATACAGGTTCAGGTTAGCTTATTTCGTTCTTGCTATAACCTTTACGCGAACATAAAACTGTAATGTACTCGTAACGTTTAATGTGGTAGGAAAGTACCACCATCCTTTTTTTAAGTAAATTAACATTTTCTTTATTTCTTCTTTCTAACGTCGCTTTTTCGTTAAGTTTTTGGAAAAATTAAAT
>LQNK01000931.1:106458-127592 GCA_001586405.1 Phoebis sennae
CCCATTATGATATATCCATGTTTTTTTTAAATATCAACTACAATATATATGCTTTACTTGGATTTAACTTCACTCTAAAACAAAAAATTGCGCCTAAAAAAACTCCGAGCTAGACCTAGGATACCTAGAACGTTGTTATGCATTGATACCACACTCGGATTTATTCATATAAAATACAAAAACAATGGCTGTGTTTTTATTTGTCCTATATTCAAAGTTATCATTACCTATATTTTAACAAAGCCGGTTATTTTAAAACGTTTTAGAATGTCTCCATTACTCTTCATAATTGCATCAACAAGGTATTTCTGCAGTGAAAATATTTCACTCCGGCCTTGCCTTGGCATGACAACGAATGCAGTTTCGAGGCCATTTTCGCATTAATAAGAAAAACTTATATTTAGAAACGTTTACGTTTAGTACGGGAAGAATTTAAAATGCTACACTAGGCTTACACTAGGGTCTATGTGACATGTTTGTTACCCTATCAAGCAAAAACTACTGAACCTATTATGATAAAACTTGGTATACACATAGGTAAGGGTTCAGAATAAAATATAGGATACTTTTAATCTCGGAGTTGCCACGGCATCCGAAGTTACGCGGCTAGTTGAATAATATTTCCCACAGAGATAGCCTTGTGGTTTTCGCGCTTCCTTTTAAAATATCAGTTTTTGTGTGATTAATGTACACATAAACGTTGGAAATATACAACTAGCCCCTTATACACGTGCATAAAACAATATTTTCAATAGTGGAAGTCAAAACACATTTGAGCGGTAAATTCAAGTAAGGAACGTAAAACCGTTTCATTAAAACAGGGATTCGAGAACGTTCTTTAAAATTTTAAATATAGAATCCAAAATTACGGCGTAAAAACTTAACTTTTGAAAAGGGAATTCAGAACGTTCGATATTTCAAATTTAGAATCCGAGACCACAAACAACGTATCAACAATAAGGAAATTCTTAATATAGTTAGAGGAAGGTTTACACAAGGAAAACAACCGAATAAATATTGCACATCTGGAATCAATCAAGATCATGAGCGCTTTATAAGCGCGTGACTTTATTGCTAGCTGCTTCAGCCCTGATTTCGCTAATATAAACTAGCTTGCACTAACGACCGTATTCGCACAATTATTATGAATAGATTTCTTTAAATCTATTTAGATACGGTATTAAAACAAATCTTAGTAACAGCCCTAAGTCTGATCTCTCTCCGCGAGTGTCGGCCTGCTCCCTGAGAGTTATGAGAGTAAAAGGAATAGAGAGTGCACCTGTGTTCGCACGTACACTTGTGCACTATAATATCTCTTGCGCAGCTAGTCTGTTGAAATTAGCTACCATGGCCGAAATCGGTCAGGGGAGCTATTATTATTATTTTGAATAGAACGCACGGGGCCCCATAAGTCTATCAAAGCTACGGGATCAGATTTTAATATATAGTAGAAACTATATATTAAAATCTGATCCCGTGGGAATTCCAGGATTACAACTAGCCTATATGTTCCTCACCTACTTAATTATATGAATACCAAGTTTCGTCACAATCGGTTCAGTAGTTCTTGCGTGTAATAGTAATAAACACACATTACTAATATTAGTAGGATGTAAAGATTTGGATGTTTGTGAGACAATCTGCAACTGCTGGACAAATTTTGATGAAATATTGTACACAGATAGACTATTAGCTAGATTAGGTGATAGAATACTTGTAATTTTAATTAAAAGCGAGCGAAGCTGGCAGAAGTTAGTGAAATTAATACAGGTTTAAAAACTGTTAAAAAATCATTGTTTTTATCTTTTCCTGCTCTTAAAGAACGTTGAATTTACTGGAAATAATTCACAACACTAATTAATAATATAATATACTTTTTCCGCAAATCTACATTGTCTATGTACCATAACCTCCGTTCAACGCTCTTAAGGTGACTGTGAACGTGGGCGGGAGTCGAGTAAAGGACAGGAGTGCATCAGTTCCTGTAATAAACAAATCTTTGTTCCGAAATAACCTCCTTTGTCCGATTCGGTACTGGACTGTTCTAGAAAATTCCGTCCTATTACGCATTAAATCCAGCCAGCAATAAAAATAATACGTTTTCGAATTACGAACAAAGACCATAGATACTACTGCGTTGCGTAACATAGACTGGCAATTAATTATGCAAATTCAAATTTAAACGTAAATCATTTTCATATTCGTTCGTTTACCTCTCACCAGCCAGTGTAAACGATTAAAAAAATATAAAATCCCGCCAGAATTCGAATTTCGAACGGCGGGGTCATCATTCGTTACACGTTACTTAATTCTAATTTGCATAACAAATAAGGAATGGATCACGTGACATGAGGTGATTGACCGATCATCTTTTTCGCCGGCCATTATAGGACAATACTTTTGATGACGCGCTCATTATTTTATGTTATTTGCTACCTTTGCCATATTCTTCACTTTATTATTCAGCATCTTTATTGCAAAACAATTATAACGTTTTATTGCGTTTCAAAATATTACCTGTGTCTTGTTTTGGTTGTTTAAACCTTTAATTATATATGTAAAATTCGACTAACATCTTACGAATTTTGCGCGTACGTAGGAGTGAGATTTGGCTCGGTTAATAAAATAAATACACTCTTTTAAATAAATTTTACGTGTATGCGAGTACAAAAAACCCCCATTAAAAGGTTTTTGTCGTAATTTTTAAACAATAAATAAAACTGCGTGATTCACTTTACGTTCATTATAAAATAAAGTTGTATTGAAAAATGAATATGTTTTCAATTATATATAAGTAAGTTTTAAATAACATCCAAAAATAAGTATACACGCATTAAGTCACGTTCGTACACAACAACAAAAAGGTATTAAACAAATGCAATATTAAGTAAAAATAATTTATTATCTACACACTAAAGTCTAATATATTTTTAGAGATAAAGCATTGAGGATCGTCGACCGCATACGACCGTTCGCCTTGACAAGGACGTTCTATTAAAAAAAAACGGGAACGACGAACGAGCGTTTTGGCGGGCTTTTTGACAGCGTCAATGTCAATATGAAATTTTTACGTGCGAAAATTCGCGAGCGATTTACGTGTTCATTATTTGATTTACGTGAATTCCTACTAATATTATACCTACATGATAAAGTTTGTTGTATGTTTGTATAGTATTTTTGTGTTTGTTTTATCGCGAGTACTTTCCATATTAAATACAATACATTTTAAAGGATTTTAAACGCGTTTTATTATTCATCTCAATCGCACGCTGTAAAGTGCTCGAAACGTCGGGTTAATAATAATGCATAATAAACCGCGTTTAAAATCCTTAACAAAGTATTTTATGTATGTATGTTTGTTACTCTTTCACGCGAAAACTACTGGACCGATTATGATGAAACTTGGTATACATATAGGTAAGGGTTCAGAATAACATATAGGCTACTTTTAATCCCGGAGTTGCCACGGAAACAGAAGTTACGCGGGTGAAACCGCGGGACGCGGCTAGTATTTCATATACAAAGCCCTTTAAATTAACCTTGAAAAGTTTTCCACCAGTCTAGAACAATCCATCTCTAATTGTTATAATTTGAATTTCTAAATATTTGTTTTTTTTTCTTTGTATTTTAAAACACCACTACTCCTATATTTTATCGTGACTAATATTATAATGCGAAATTTTATACTTGTATTGATACTTCTTGATGGAATTGCATATTACTTTTATTAAAAGAAAAACACATTTTATACTTTCGATTCCACTATATTAAATGCAGTGTAGTAAAAAAAATCTCTATAAGTCTGTCTCTTCACACCTAAACCACTGTACTGATTTTGATGAAATTTTGCACTTACTTTGATTTCAATATCCTAACGACGGATACATTTGCTATGACTTATGTCTATCTATTGTCATATACATTGACATAACAATCTATCCATAATCATTGATACATTATTGAAAACACTCAACACGATGATTCGTGTATCATAGAAACTAAACAGGATTATAATAACCAAATACATAATAAATATCTATGACGTTAATGCCACTAATATAGGGTTGCCTTCATTTTGTTTTTTTTTTCTTTTCATTCTATTCTATTCATACAAATATCGACGGAAACATCTTTGTTCTGACCGAATAGGATTTGTGAATCAGTACCCTGGTGTTAAGAGATCACGTGTCTCAAGTTGGCGCCTTTGATGAACTCATAAGCTTTAATTTATTTAATTATATTATGAAAAAAGTTTAATAATATTTGAATTTTGGGACTATCTACGTCTTCTGATCCCGTGGGATTCGGGACTCCGGCATCTGCATCAATACCAATTTTCATCACAAACCGTTCAGTAGTTTTTGCATGAAAGAGAAACAAACACACATACATACGTCCTCACAAACTTTCGCATTTATATAAGTAGGACTATGAACGACATAATATATTATGTGGTTATATATCAAAGCGCCTTTACGCAAAAGAAGTCGCGAGGTGCAGCTAGTTACAAAAAAAAATCATACAGTACAATTATCAGCAAAAACATAGCATAATCTTGTGTTAACGCGAGTACTTTCCATTTTAAATAAAATACATTTTAAAGGATTTTAATAGCGGTTTATTATAGAAAAAAAACATACCAATTTTTATAAAAACGTACACGTAGCAACCCTACAGATAGTGACGTAATCGAAATCTTGACCCTGTTTTTCTTGACTGACCAATAGACGTAAACATTATGAAAAAACTACCTAGGTAATATAATATCATGTTCTACTTATATATACATACCGATCATAATCATACTAATATACTAATTAATATTCTACTAA
Source organism: Phoebis sennae (assembly GCA_001586405.1). Lineage (NCBI taxonomy): Eukaryota > Metazoa > Arthropoda > Insecta > Lepidoptera > Pieridae > Phoebis > Phoebis sennae. The sequence goes on from LQNK01000931.1 coordinate 111,291, forward strand.
TATTATATTTATGAAATTTTGCGTAAAAATATAGGTATGTTTGTTACGTGTGTATCGATTGTTCAGTGGTTATCGCGTTAGGCGTTCTGGGTTCGATGCCCAGTAGAGGTAAAAAACGTCCGTCAGGCAGGGCACAAGCTACCCTGCTTGTCACTAAATAAAAATAGATCAGTGAAACGGTTTTAAAATCCATATCCTATGCTGCATAAGGGCCACAGACCACAGTACTTCACTTTTTTATTTTCGAAATTTATATATCTATATCACTACATAGTATAAAACAAAGTCGCTTTATCTGTCCCTATATCCTTTTGTATCTTTAAAACTATACAACGTATTTTGACGCGGTTTTTTTCCGCTTTCATTGCAAACACAGGCTGAACCCTACGAGATTTATCAAAGTCATGTACTCATTTTTATATACAAAATTCACAGTTTTTCTGTAGTGTATTTAGTATCAGCATTGCACCCGTGCGAAGTCGGGGCGGATCGCTAGTATGTGTATAAAACTTAAAGATGACCCACTGACATAGTTATATAGCAATGCACAGCCCAAACCACTAGACGGATCGGGCTGAAATTTGGCATGCAGGTAGATGATATGACGTAGGCATACACTAAGAAAAGATTTTAATCAAATCATAGTGTACAAAATATACAACTGTGGAACTAATGAAGTGTTTTTTTGTACAAATCAATCAAGATGCAGTTCCATCAAGAGGTAACAATACAAAATATAAATTTTTTGATAAAATGTTTTGTATCTTTTATGCAGGTAAAAGATTTAAGTAAAAAAAAAATTTGTGCACTTAAAAAAAACATATAACTTGGATAAACATCAGTGTTGTAAGCTATTTTGTAAACTTTGGACTAGAAAACGCAATATTCTTATGTAAAAAAAATTATATATTAAAAAATATAATAAAACATGAAAACCAGTATTTACATTTATCTGTGTACAAGAGATAAAGTACAAGGGCGATAGATAGCAGTTTTCAAATGTATTATTATTATATGTAGTGTCTTAAGACTATTTTACCCATGTGGCGACAGGTTAGAATACATGTATCTCTAGCCCATTTCTACCCGTGGGTGTCGTAAGACGCGGCAGAGGGTAATTCTGCTGCATAACATATTCAGCAATAAAAGAGTGGGAGCCATCATTGCATGATTGGGCCAAGCTCGGACCGGTGTAATTACCACCCCCTGCAGAAGATCAAATCTGTGACAGTCACTTAACATCAGGTGAACTGCATGCTCCGTTTGCCTGATTTGACATAAAATAACAAAAAATATAGATTTTGATCCTAGTTTAAATCATCAACAGATTTTAAATCAATAATGAAAATGCCTTTACTAGTTCTTTTCACACAATACACAAAGTTAAAAAACAAGTTATATAATACACAATCAAACCTTACATTACCATAAGATTTTAAATATCTAATAATAAAATATGTTCATAATCAAATATTTCAAAATGTGTACTTCAATTGCATATTCATAAATTGGTAAAGGTTTGTCAATTATTTTATTACGTATATGCAAATTGTTTCAAATAAACCCTGAAAAGTTTTCCACCATTACCACAATTATCAATATTTTTATCATTTTAAGACACTAGTAAACCAGCTTCGCACTTATTACACGTAGTATGTATACGTAAACCTTCCTTTTCAATGGCTTTCACTTTACAAAAACCGCAATAAAATACATAAACCCTCAATATTCTTATTTTTTCTTTACCAGCTTTATAATGTTGTAAGTATTGTATCTCTTGTTTCTTATTTTTATTACTGTGGGCTTCAAAAACATCAACTTGAATTTGGGAACAGAGGAAAATCAGTGCTGTGGCTTCTTTTAGACACAGGTATACTGAGTGGTTTTCCGTTTTTAGCAAGCGTTTACTCACTATACAGAATTTCACTGAACAACTCATATTTATGTAGTTTTTTTTTATTGCCTTCTATTGTCTCTTTCTATTTTTTGTTTGTATGTGATTGTATAATGTGTATTATCTGTGTGTGGAAATAAATGTTTCTTTCTTTCTTTCTTTCTAATTCCAAGTAATTATTAAAGATCTAAGCATCAGGACAGACAGTGGGAAGTGACTAAGAAATGAAAAATAATCATTGCTATATTCAAAATATAAAATATTTTAATTGGTCAAAAAAATAAATAAAGATTTCATATCTAACAAAAAATTGCCAATAAGAATAACAGTTACAGTTAGTCCACTTAAACCACTGAACCAATATGAATAAAATTTTAGACAAAGATAGTTTAAGACCAAAGGAAGGACTTTGGATAGCTTTTATCTCTGAAATTCCATGGGAACAGGAAATGCACATGGATGAAACTGCAGATCACAGATAGTATATAAAAAATACCAATTATATTTTATGATACTTCTAAAATCTTCAAATTCTCATGAGAATTTAGAGATTAAAGACTAATGTGGAAATTAATCCTCAAGCTGACATTATCCAACATTGGAAAATGTTGATTGATACAAAGAAGATAATCTATTTATAAATAAAATGTCCACAATCATATTGAAAAACATTCTATGCATTGTTATTATTATTTTAAGGTTGTATTGACTTCACCCTCATATCTTTATTATATGTAATAAACTGTTATTAAACTAATTGTATTAATTGATTTGTTAGAAGCTGTGTAAGTCTGCATTGTTAAAGGTAAATGATAAAATAGCGAAGTAATACCATAAAATCGGATGATATTTGATGTCATTAAATAATCATAAAAACATTAACTTTAAACTGTTAATAAAAATAAACATAATAATCATAACAAAGCAAATATACCTACTTGATTTAATGAAGATCTTATCAGATTCTAACTGGATTATCAACCATTTTTAAAAAATTAAAAAAAACTTTTCAGGCAAAGGATTCCTGTAATACAGCCAAAATACTTGTCGTATACCGTTTACTTAACAGTAAAAATAGGTTAGAAATAATCAATCATGTTACCGATTCTCTGTTCAAGATAACCGATGTATAATTTTCTCAAGTTACGCTCCGTTAACTTCAATAACGGATTTAACGCTTAAAAGAGGTAAAACAAGAGGAAAACCAGCAATTTCGACTGCTTTTTCATTAACTTATACTGTTGCACTGCAAATCCAGATTTTGCACTTTTACACCACACAGTCTCACTTAATAGATCACAGTCTTCACTATATTAATCGTTTTTAATGCGTAATTCGCAATTTCACAATAATTTCAAAGTTTATAACAATAAAGTTGTATTACACTATACGGTATATAATATGCGACTGACTTCAGCCCAGTGGAGAACGACGTTCGACACGTCATGCCCGATCCAAATGACAGTATTGTTAGAACGAGACAGCGTTATATGCTAGAACGAGAAACAAATTTTCGTGTATTTTCGCTACAAAGTAATTAATTCTGTGATTCATAATATATAAGCATATTTCGTTGTTTAACTAAGTGCAAGATAATAATAATATCACAAAATGCACTTGATTGATTATGCATGAAATTCTTCATTGAGTAAAGCGCCATCTAGTGGTCAGTAGTCGAACTTCTACAATTACTTATTTAATGCTAGTGTTCATGTAAGACAATACTAGATGTCGTAAACCATTATTTGTGGATTATAAACTAGCAAACAAGTTTACTATTGAAGGTCATTATAATCAATCGCGTAAAATGTCGCTGGAAATGTACGTCACTCAGGAAATGTAGACAATTCTTATGATATTATGTTATTTACGGACAGGCAGACTTACGATATGTTATAATGGTGGACTAATATAAAGAAGTATTAAATTTATTTTATATAACTATTTAGCATTATGTATGATCGTAAATATACTAAAATTTTGGTAATAAAAATTATGTCAAGGTGGAGTAAAAATGATAAAATAGAATCAACTCCAATCTTTTTTTTACAATTATAAATACTTATTACAAATAAACTTGATTTGTATAGTTTTTGGGCAGCATGTCTTATATGCTAGAATAATATTGATTTTTAACTTAATAGGTTTAATTAGTTTCAATCATAATATGGTAAAAATAAACAAATTTAAACTATAGAAAACGTGTTATACCTAGTTATATAAATATCGGACTTTAATTACTAAGTCAATCGGATTTTTCCTTATTTGAACCATAAATTAGAATCATTGACGTCACAATAATACTATAATGATACGAAACTACATATTATTATCTATAGGTATGTAATAAATGTAAACCCTAATCTGTCTGGCCTTGATATACGATAGGTGCAGTGGTTACGGCAATGGTCTAGTGCGTCGAAGGGTGTGGGTTCGATCCCCACGAGTAGAAAATTATGATGTGATGAACATTGTAATTTTCTACTGTCTGGGTGTTTATCTATCTATAGTATGTATGTATTTACAATACAAAGTATGTTTAGTGTGTCTATCAGTTGTCTAGTTTCAATAAAACAAGCTTTGCTTAGTTTGGGACTAGATGGCATAAAACTCACGTCAGCACAATATTTCATGGCAAATTGATAGAAACACAAAATCTTTTATTCTATGCATTTGACCAACGGGATACATAATCTCATAATTGTATTTTTTTTGAGGTTAGGGCTCACATCATTTTTTTATATTTTTAATAATAATAACATTATGGGTAACATAATTTTAAATCTAAGCAAAACTCGTACTATGGAAACTAGACAACTGACAGACATACTTTATTGAAATACATAGATTAATTAACCCCAGACAGCAGAAAATTACAATACTCATCACATTATAATTGTCATGGGGATCGAACCCACACCCTTCGCTATAGACCATTGCCACATCCACTGCGCCAAGGGGGTAAAAAATATATATGACTAACCTGATGGTATTTCTTGTTAACCGCCGCCAATGCAACAGGATCCGGGCTTAGACTCCGCATTGTTGGCAGAACCTCTTCCATCTTACTTGATCTGAAATTAAAGGTTAATTTTAGAGGGCTCGACTGGTAGGCTAGCTATTTATTTTTAACTGATACAAATCGTTATTATTAACGAGCTGTTATAATCAACCAAGGTTTGATAGTTATGTTAACGCCACGTTTTTTATAGATACTCTTTAGACTTACGCCTAGTGGGATATTGTACTATCCGTAAGTAAAACTGGGTATAATTTATCTGTAATTATGTGTGGTATATGTACTATGTAGGTATATCAACACGTAAACATATATAGACGGTACATATTTATCTATTCAGTAGTATGTAATTATTAGATTTTTGTATATGTATGCGTATATTCTATGGATTCATTTATTATTTATTTATTTATTTAATACTTTTTTTATACACACCACATTAAATATATAAAAAACAGTTAAATAATAAGGTTATAAAATAATATGATTTTATTTTTTTACACTTTTAAAACCCGCCTCCAATTAGTCTCTCCTGTTACCCATTACAGTTGGTTGCCTGGAAGAGATCACTACTGAGTGACAAGGCCGCATACTGTGTTGAGAAATTAGATGTAATAAACTTTACAAATTATATTACTGTATTTTGTATTTTTCAACACAATAAAGTGTATAACTGAGCATTAGTCTATTGTCTATTTGACTATTATCGTACAAGAAATTTAATCCTTTACAACTAAATTTTTTAGCAGTTGAAATGAACAAAACAAATTTATAATCGAAAGTCGATTTAGTTTCACAAATCTTTGATACTAGTAATAAAAATTATGTAGGTAATATAATTAAGTTCTTTATCTCATTTGAGTTAGCAACACTGATATGTAGGGTTGCCAACCACTGTTAAAAAATAGATTTACGGCCGTTTTCAATATTCTATCTATTCCTTGATTTGCTTACTAAAGTCAGACAAATTTATCTATTTGCACTTACTTTGATTTCAATATCCTAACGACGGATACATTTGCTATGACTTTTGTTTATCTATTGTCAATGAATCTAACATAACAATCTATCCATAATCATTGATACATTATTTTAAATGGCCGTTAAACAGTTCACTACGTTTTACTTTTTAATGTGTATCACTAATTGTTTAGCTATCACATAAAACAAATACAATACTCTTTATTACCATAATAAAGATACATAAGATCTAATCCTTGCTAATATTACAAATGCGAAAACACCGTCTGTCTGTCCATCTGGACTTCGCGCTTAAATCACTGAACCGACTTCGATAAAATCAACAATTATTGTTTGAAATCCGGGAAAGGATATGGGATCATTTTTATCACAGATCCGACGGGAACGGTATATCTTATCTACACTAATATTATAAAGAAGAAAACTTTGTTTGTTTGTTTTTAATGAATCGGCTCAAAAACTACATGACCGATTTTAAAAATTCTTTCACCATTCGAAAGCTATATTATCCACGAGTAACATAGCTTATATTTTATAGGCTATGTATATAATATTGTGCTACCGAAGCTGCGCGGATCAGGTAGTCTGGTATAAATAAGCGGCTTTATCGCTACAGGCGATTTTTTGCCAACAACCTTTAATTTACAATACTTATTTTATAAATTTTGGCAACCCTATTGATATCTGAAAAATGCCATCTTTGGCCTGTCTGTAGCTTAAAAAAACACATTACTTTTATCTCAATTTTAATTAAGCGATAACATTTATTAGGTAAGATTAATAAATCATTATATTGTAACATGATATCGTAGTGCTACAATGCCGACATTTATTCAACACATAAACAAAATCAGTAATCACATATTTATTTCATTACGATTAATTTAATTATATTTCCATTTCTATTAATTATCCGGCATAAAAGCTATCTTTAAAAAGGTTTCAAATAATATCTGTACAAAATAATCTAATAATAAATATTCAGGGGCATAGAACAATAGGCCAAAAATATTAAAATCTTCAATCAGTTGTATTATATTTCTTGTAATTACACAATACCGTCAAATCAACATGTTTTTATATAAGTTAATCGTATCCAAAACATAATACAATTAATTATTTCCGGGTGGGTTTAGGGTTCCATACCTAAAAGATATTATACGGACTCCAAAAAATTGGATGTTATGCTACATTTTATTCGATTTTAACGCAAACCTAACCTTACCTAACCTAGTTTAATATTGTTTTTAATACGTAAAAAACCGTATATAATAAATAGTTTTATTATAAACTAGCTTTCCGCCCGCGGCTTCGCTCGCGTGGACCCGGCAATTATTCGAATTTTTCTCGCCGTAAAAACCATGCTTGAACTTCAACGAACATTTAAAAAAAAGAATTGTCGTTGTTAAGTTATGCGCTTACCAACACATTTTGCGATTCATATTTATATCCTACTACTATTATAAAGGCGAAAGTTTCTAAGTATGGATGTATGGATGTTTGTTACTCTTTCACGCAAAAACTACTGCACCGATTATGATGAAACTTGGTATACATACAGGTAAGGTTTCAGAATAACATATAGGCTACTTTTAATCCCGGAGTTGCCACGGGATCAGACGTTACGCGGGTGAAACCGCGGGGCGCGGCTAGTATAAAATAAAGAAGATATATCCAACTTAACTCCAATTTTTAGTTAAAAAAAATCTTTTTACATACTAATGTGGTGGTAAATAAAGCATTTCATTTCAACTCCCGTTTTACTACGTCGAATTGCTTATTATATACTGGGAGTTGTGATTTTTTTATATCAATACATGTTATGACTTATGAGGTGTAGATGACCTTGTTATGTCTAAATAGTAGTTTGAACCATAAATAAAATAAAGTTTTTATTTGATTCTTTGAAAAGATAGCAATAGTTTACTGTGTTACACTAATATAATAAAGAGGAAAACTTTGTTTGGTTGTAATGAATAGGCTCAAAAACTGACGGACCGATTTTAAAAATTCCTTCACCATTCGAAAGCTACATTACCCACGGGTAACATAGGCTATATAACTTTAAGCTACGGGAGCGAAGCCGCGCGGATCAGTTAGTATAGATATAAAATGTTATTAAAAAATACAGGAATATTTAAATATGACGAATAACGAGCTTGGAGAATTAATTATAAATTTACTTTAAATAATATAAAAAATAAAAATAAATTTAACCGTCGAATTAATAAACAAAGAAAATTACTGTAAATAACCTAAACGATTTTTACGGCAAAACTGTTGTTGGCAACCCTATGCGAAATGTGGGGCAACCCTTGTCCCTCGGCTGCCATCTTATGCCCCCTCTACATATCAGCAGATGTCGTTCGCGACCCAACGGTATAATAACCGTAGACAGTAGTGCAATGCCTCCCCGACCGACAGCAGTCATGGTGGCCAATCTCAACAGAGATCAGCCAGGAACGCAAGAGATATAGTGCACGAGTATGTGCGCAAACACCTGCACTCTCTATTCCCTTACCCTCATAACCCGATGGGAGCAGACCGACACGACCGGAGAGAGATCAGGCGCAGGACCGACGGCGACACGCGTTCTCCGAGGCACGGGGGTGTTCCAACACCGCCAACTTCCAGACTCAGGGCTGTGTGACATTAATAATTATATCTACGGAATATGGTGCAACATTAAGAATCATATTTACTAAATGTAAGTCGTACTTATCATAAAATTACTGTGAAGGTAGATGATAAAAAGTAGTTGGCAAATGGTATAAAAGATTGGTATCGCTGTAGAATGGGGACATTGTACGTTAGCTTTAGGCTGTTACTATGCCCGAATAATGAACCAAAAGGTATAATACAATAAAACATGAAATTAAAGAAGGGAACAGTTTTATTTTGTGCCTAAAATAGCATCTCTGGAGGTTGGAAAGGAGTATTTGTTATAGCTATTACTGAGATTTATTTTACAGACAGCCGTAGTAGCTAGTATACGTCTACCCATGCACTACCATCCATCGACAGATGTCCGTGTCTTCCGATGTGTAAAGGGAGCTTTAGAAGGATATTTTGACACGACAGACACACAACCAAAAATTACAGGTATTATCGTTTCGAACAATTGTTCATAATCGTCTCTAACGTTTCCTGATAAACCAAGGTCTCCGGAACCTAATCAGATAAAAGTTGTATAGATAACAATAACAAATATTGTTAAAGTATTACGACTTTGCGAATTATATGATGGGCAATGTTATTTATTACCAAGTTTGTGATTGATTTTTTTTTATGATATAGCAGGCAAGTTGCGGTTTACCTGATGTTAAATGACTAACCACAGCCGATGAACATCTTCAACATCAGAGTGTCGAGATGCCTTGCCGGCTTGAAGGAAGAGGCGGGGATAAGGAAAGGATTAATGATAAGAAGTTGGGTGCTTATGTCTAGTGCAGGACAGGACGTCAACTGTCCTACAGGACAGGACGAGAAATGAATAGGATGGGAATACAGGCCTCCGGGCACCCGCTCACCGTACGAAACACAGTGCAATACTGCTTCACGCCGGTCTTCTGCTGGGAAGGTGGTAATTGCACCGGTGCGAGCTTGGCCCAACGTGCAATGCTCGGCTCCCACTCTTTTCTTGCTGAAGATGTTATGCAGCAAAATTACCCTTTGTCGCCTCTTACGACACCCACGTGCAGAAATGGGGTGGTGACACATGTATTCTAACCCGTCGTCACACGGGTATATGAGTGTTACACCGTCTAATGTTATATACAGGGTGTCCCGTAATGAGTGAAGCATCTCCTGGGGGATGATAGCTGAGCTAGTAATCTATCAAAAAACCCCAATATAGGTCATACGAAAATATCACTGTTTTTGAGATATTGAGGATTTTGTAGTTTTTTCAAAAATGTTGACCGCGCCCAATGTTTTATATTATTGGGGCCGTAATTCTTATTTGTTTTTCATAATTTTTTTATTAAGTTTTCTTGATGAGTTGTTTTATTGGATACATGCATTGGATATTAATAGAAATATCAGACAAAGGGAGAAAAAAAATATTTATTTCAAATTTAGTATAGAGTAAAATTTTGAGGTCAGATTTGATAGCCTGTGGTTTAAAAAAAATGTTCTATACTGAGACGATCAGTGAAATTCAAAACTTCTGTATTTAATACCAATTTCAAAATGGTATAAAACTTATGGCTTATCCCTATAGCAAAAAAAAATATTGCAATTTGAAATCGATTTGGGACCTATTTTATTTAATGATATGTGCAGGATAATACTTAGTACGAAATTTTATTTTTTTACATGAAAAATAAAATTAAATGTTATAAATGGTCAAAATTAATAAAAATTCATAATTTGTTATGTGATGTATTGTGTATAAATGCATAAACCTTCATGAAATTTAATGTCCATTTTATCGTATGCCATTACAATATTCTCTCATTTCTCCAATATTTTTTAATACTTATCTATGAAAACATTATTTTATTAATTTAAAATAAATCTAAAAGTAAAACAATAACTTTTGTGCCAAATGTTAGCTATGGTGGCCAAACTTTTCAGAGACTAACCTACCTCGCGTGAGATTTCCGGGTCTACAATTATTGGTCAATTGAACTGATGATAGGTGTAGTGGGAGCTGAATTCAAATTGCCAGCTATTTCCATAGTAGAATGTGGCACATCATGTAAAATCCAAGATTTACGACGGTATAGTACAATTACGGTTCTATTTAAAATTTATGAAAATATGCATTTATACAGAATATTTCACATTACAAATTATCTATTTTTATTAATATTGACCAATTATAACATTTTATTTTATTTTTTATGTAAAAAATAAAATTTCATTCTAAGTATTATCCTGGACGTATCATTAAAATAGATCCCAAATTGATTTCAAATTGCAATATTTTTTTCGCTATAGGGAAAAATGGTCATGGTCTCACAGAAATTTGGTCTGATCATCCATGTGGAAAATATTCCAGGGAACTCCTTGAAAATCAACGGAATAAGTTCCGCGGTTAAGGTTGATGTTTATAATTTATATTAACTGAATTGTGGCTAGATGATGTTATTACCCTTCACAAGACACTTCATAGGGATAAATAAAAATTTACGCCAAAAAATAGAACCGACTTCCTCACTCTAAAAAGTAGAAAATAACTGTTATTTTATTTTTGTTGAAATCTATACAAAGCCGGTGCTTTTATCTATTTTCAGTTCAACAAGATTTTGCACCGATTTTGAACAGATTGCAATAAAAATAAAATGAAAGTTATTTTCTACACTTCAGAGTAAGGAAATCGGTTCTATTTTTGGCAAAAACTTTTATCATCAATTTGGTTTGAAAATAATTAATGGATGAATTAATTAATACTTGTTCCGACATTTATCACCGCCGCTGTGAATAGGTCAAAACGATGCTCACTGAAAATCAGTCTACGGTCGGCCATTTTGCATCACATTTATTTATTTACTAGCTGATCCGCGCGGCTTCGCTCCCGTACCATAATGTTATAATTTTCCCCGTTTTTTTCGCATTTTCCATTATTTCCTCGCTCCTAATAGTTGCAGCGTGATGTCATATAGCCTAAAGCCTTCCTCGATAAATGGTCTAATCAACACAAAAATAATTTTTCAATTTGAACCAGTAGTTTCTGAGATTAGCGCGTTCAAACAAACAAACTCTTCAGCTTTATAATATTAGTAAAGATTTATTTAAAACAAAACATATCTCATTAAAATATTTGTACTATTAATAAAATTATAAATATTGGAACACCCCCGTGCCTCGGAGAGCACGTAAAGCCGTCGGTCCTGCGCCTGAACTCTCTCCGGTCGTGTCGGTCTGCCGTCCCATCCGGTTATGAGAGTAAAAGTAAAAGAGAGTGCACCTGTGTTCGCGCGCACACTTGTGCACTATAATATCTCCTGCGCAGCTGGCTAGTCTCTGTTGAGATTGGCCACCATGGCCGAAATCGGTCTGGGGAGCTATTATTATTATTATTATAAATTACGTGAGATTTTAAGGGCGGGAGGGGGTCGAGTCAAATCTCATCTAATCTTACGTAGGAGGGAGGGGGGCTTTCGGTAAATATCATGCAATTTTTTGTCTGATCAAAGCAAAAAAATAAATATAATACTGTGGTCAATTTAATCCAGATCGTACATACTTAAGATTTAATCTTATGGGTAATCGTAATACGATTAAGATCATTCACTAATTATTACACTTATAACTCGGGAATATTGATTACTAGTCTTAACTAGTTATACATAAACGAACGGACCAAATTTTTCTTTTCTTTCCCACATAAGAAACCACAGTTTGAAAAATCTCACGTGAGATTGGGGAATGGGGGAGGGGGTTAATAAAATCTCACGACATCTATCTAGGGGGTAGGGGGGGGATAAAAAAATAAAAAATAAAATCTATACAAAGTCGGTGCAAAATCTTGTTAAATTGAAAATAGATAAGGCACCGACTTTATCTTACTTTTATAGATTTCAACAAAAATGAAATAAAAGTTATTTTCTACTTTTTAGAGCGAGGAAGTCGGCTCTATTTTTTTGTAAAATTTTTTATTTTATCCTTTTTAGTGTCCTGTGAAGGGTAATCACATCATCTAGTCACAATTCGGTTGATATATACGTCATTAAACCTTAACCGCAGAGCTTATTCCGTTGATTTTCGAGGAGTTCCCTGGAATATCTTCCACATGGATGATCAGACTTGAACCAGATTTCTATGGGACCACACATGAACTCTACTCTTTCGAATGCAAATTAAAAAACATTAAAAAAATACGGTCAATCAAATTGATAACCTCCTCCTTTTTTTGAAAGTCGGTTAAAAAAAACACCTCACGTAATTTATGTACGCCCCCTTACTGTTTTATTATAATTGTGTTCTTATAAATGTATTGTGTCATGTTTTATGCGAAGTAAATGTTTTTCTTTCTGTCTTTGTATGTAGCTTAAGTTTTATTTTTTCAAAGTCAAAGTCAAAGTCAAAACGTTTATTTTCCAAATTGGCTTCTTTCGAGGCACTTTTAGAACGTCATATACATGTACATAATATTAATTTTTTTTTTTTATTTACCACCGATTCGGAAGGCTGTCTCTGCCGAGAAGAACCGACAAGAAACTCGAGTAGTTGCTCTTTTCAAAACATACTTTGTTGCAATTTGTAATTGTTTACAATCATGATTTTAACGGAAAATCCAACTGTCCTGTAATTGCTAAGGAGATGTTACAACCCATGGATTTTTATCATCCATGTATTCATTAATACTATAATAAGATTTTTGAACTAGAACCTTTTTGACATACGTTTTAAATTAACTGATATTTAATTCCGTTACGCTTCGGGGTATTCTGTTATACAATCGTATACCTTGACCCATAAATGAATTTTTGACTCTAGCAAGCCGAAAAACAGGCATTTGTAGTTTGTGTTTGTTTCGTGTATCGTAGTTGTGACTGTCACCTATGTGTGAGTATTGCTTAGCGTGTTTATGTATATGTAAAATGTTATAATAAATATACTGTGATGGTACTGTGAGGATACCAGTGTTCTTAAAATGATCACGCAATGAATCCCGTGCCTTTAAATTATATATAGAACGTATAGCTCGTTTTTGTAACACAAAAACCGTTTCTATATCCGCTGCCTTACCCCATAATAAGATACCGTATGACATAATGCTATGAAAATAACTAAAATATACAATTCTGGCTGTATTGACGTCTGTGAGATGTCTTATCTTCCTTACTGCATATGCTGCCGAACTAAGCTTCGCCGCGACGGTTTTTACTTGCACACCCCACTGAAGTCGGTCATCCAACGTAATACCAAGAAATACTGTGGATTCTGTCGGATGTAGAATTTGATTGTTTAAATAAATATTTCTCTTTATTTTTTTCACATTGGGAAGAACAAACTCTATACACTTGGTTTTACTAGAATTTAATAATAAATTATTAGCTGTAAACCAATTTGATACGTGAGAAAGAGTCCTATTTACGTCGTCTACATTACTGTCGTGTCTATCAACATTAAATATTAATGAAGTGTCATCTGCAAATAGAACTATTTCACACATATCCTTAACATAAAATGGTAAATCGTTAATATATATTAGAAACAGTAATGGACCTAAAATTGAACCTTGAGGTCATGAGGTTTATCATGGTCTATATACTTTAAAACAACGTTTTATCATAATTTACTCCACATTCATTGATAATTATAAGAGCGCTATCTTTTACGATCTAGTCTAAATTCGGTATTACCGCTAGGTCGATAAAACATTATATCATTGTTATCTTAATTTAGAGATAATATTTCCAACGGTTGCCTTAACACTATTTTAACAATAATACTGTTATTCAAATTTTAAAATTCAAAATTCAAATCGTTTATTTTTCCAAATTGGCTTTTTTGAAAGCTCTTTTGAAACGTCACATGCTCAATTTATTTTTTAGTTACGAGCATAGCGATTTTGCATAATAATCTTTTTCAAAATAACAGGGTGGAATTTTGAAATTCCACCTGAAAAGAAAAGAAATAATATTGAAAACAGAAAATTTTACTCAAAGAAAACATACATTTATTTTTGCATTTCTTAGATCTATACTAATATTATAAAAAGAAAGATTTGTTTGTTTCTTTGTATGGAATAGGCCCGATTTTTTTTATCTCGAAAATCTCACGGGAACTGTATATATATGTATACGTGGTTGAAAGCGCGGAGCTCAGCTAGTATATAATAATAATATCCGGAGAGCAATATATAAAACATTTAATATGACGTATATTACATAAGAGGTAAAATTTTTTCCTTGATAAAATGTTGACTAAATTAAAAGTTCGGAAATTATTAAATTACAATAAGATACGAAAATCGACATAACTAGTAAAATAAATACTGTTAGAAACTAATAGAGGGGCTTTGTATAATTATGTGGAATGTAATAGAAATGTACTGTGATTCTACACAACTGGCCAATTATAGAACTAGTCAGTTAACAAATCACAGCTAGTCATAAAGACTATTAGCAAAGTGAGGGTAGTTGGGTCGTGACGTCAATAAGATGTTCGAGCACCAGGCGCAATCGGTACCAATGCGCCCAGATACTGAACGCGCATACTCTTTTATAGGACTTTGATGACAGCTAACAAGTGACATTTGCATAGAAAGATGACATTCAAAACTTGTTAAAACATGAAATTACAAAATGTTTCCGACAATACATATAACATTTATGATAATAAACAATTTATAGACTACAGGCTTACGTAATTATCAATTACAGTCTACAGATCACTACATAGTATAAAACAAAGTCGCTTTTTCTGTCATGTGTCATGTTGTATGTCCCTATGAACGCTCAAATCTTTAAAACTACGCAACGGATTTTGATGCGGTTTTTTTTAATAGATAGAGTAACTCATGAGGAAGGTTTTTATGTATAATATCATCCATTAAATAGTGGACAAATACTGTTATTTTTGAGGTTTCTAATGTGATGTCGCAAATAATTACATTTTTTCCGCTTACATTGCAAACGCAGGCTGAATCCTACGAGATTTATCAAAATAATGTACTAAGTATTGTACACAATGAAAAGGTCTACAGAAAACTCCGCGATAGTATATCAGCATTGCACCCGTGCGCAGCCGGGGCGGGTCGCTAGTTATAGAATAAGAGGCAGATGGAGTGTTCCTAAGACTGGAGTGACGCTAACTACTCGTACGTACACGTGCATCTGTGTGAGTGAAATTTGAAAATTTCGAAGCCCTCGTTACAGATAATATAATACTATACTCCCTCGTTATGTGTCGTGTCAAACTAGACGAACATTTTTGTATTTGCTTTTGAACTTTGTATTTGCTTTTCACGCACTCCATCTTTTATTCTCTAATCTGTGTTACAGGCAACATTTATCTAAATCAAAATTTAATAATTATTACAAATATGGCATACAAATTAAATTAAGTTTGATTAAGCTACATTAAGTTAGTTACATTGGCGCTTACATCAATAAGTTAAATAATTAGAATGTACAATTATATGACCAACCAGCACTCATACTATGACCTTTAGACTTTGCTTATGTAAACACCTAACCGAACTTGTATACTAAAGTATGTATTCCATATTCATAGGAATTATTTTGAAGGACTCAATAATAATATTTTTATTTTATTAGGAAAAGGTTCACCACAATTCTATTCACAATGATATATGTATATTATATAATATATATACACTAGCTGCGCACCAGGGCTTCGCTCCCGTGGGAATATCGGGATGATATATAGCCTATAGCCTTCCTCGATAAATGGGCTATCTAACACTAAAAGAATTTTTCAAATCGGACCA
>LQNK01000931.1:130701-166541 GCA_001586405.1 Phoebis sennae
TATAATTTATTGAGAAGTAATTGCTAAAGCAATTGGTAAGGCGGCGTTTAACGTTTCATGTTTTTCCAACATATCTTCATTTTTACTGAACTAATGTTGATGAAATAAAAATGGAATTGAAGATATGCGGACATTTTATCTAATCATCTAAAACATTTTCTTGTTTCAATCACCTGCTGGTCGATTCTGTAAAATACGATTTTCGATTTCGAATCTCTTCTGGACTCTCACCCTCACTTCGAAAATCACTTCGATTCTCACATTTTTAGTATTCTGTAACGTCAATGTCGCTCAAGTGAAGTGAAATTATGTCATAAATTAGTGATGAACTTTTTAGGTTACAGTTTTAGATGATCATTTACGATTATATTAAAAAAAATAATAAACCATTATTGTTATTATTGAGACGTTTATTCACAAAAAATAATTTTTAAACTCGATTTATTTGAAAAAAATCGATTTATTTGACCTCCTCGCTCTCAAAAGTAGAAAATTACTTTTATTTTATTTTTGTTTGAAATCTACAAAGTCGGTTCTATTTTTTGGCAAGAAGTTATTATTTTTCCCTTTCTAGTGTTCTGTGAAGGGTAATCACATCATCTAGTCACAATTCAGTTGGTATATACATCATTAAACCTTAACCGCAGAGCTTATTCCGTTAATTTTCGAGGAGTTCCGATCCGTCGATCTTCCGCATGGATGATCAGATTTAAACCAAATTTCTATGGGACCACACTGGGACTGTACTCTTTCGAATGCAAAAAGTATTTTTCTAATCAGTCAATGGTCAACGGAAAGGCTTGTCTGACTTTAGTAAGCAAAACAAGGGATAGATAGAATATTGAAAACGACCGTAAATCTAGTGAAGAGTAGCCCTACAATACCGTCCTATCTATGATTTTTAGTACATGTTTTTATATTTATGTTTTTCGTAAAGTCATTTTTGTTAATCGTGTTTTTATCACAAAAATTGACGCCCCCTACTACACCCATGACATGACGTAAAAATAACGTAGAAAATAAACGTTCTTAAAATAATAATGAGTAACGGCTTATCAAAGATAATATATCGTGCTGATAATAGATAAGGGATTACGATATATAGACGTATATACATATAACATTCGCGAAATTGGACTAATCTCAATTTTATTTGATTATGAATTACTATACACTGGACTCAATCTCCATAAATATTTTTAGATATTTCAATAATCTATACTAATATTATAAAGCTGAAGAGTTTGTTTCTCAAAAACTACTCGTCCGATTCGAAAAATTTTTTTAGTGTTAGATAGCCCATTTATCGAGGAAGGCTATAGGCTATATATCCCGATATTCCAGCGGGAGCGTAGCTCTGGGGCGCAGCTAGTAAAAAAATATTCACCGACATTTACCACAACGCCATCTAGTCCCAAACTAAGCAAAGCTTATAGTTTGTAAACTAGATAACTGATAGATATACTTAAACATACTTTTTTTCATACACATACTTATAAATTAACACCCAGACACTAGAAATTACATGTTCACATAATAGTTTTCTACTCGTGGGGATCGAACCCACACCTGCCGCAATAGACCATTACCACATCCACTCCGCCAATCGGTTTACTCACTAACGATCTTCGTGGATGTTAAAAGCACAAATGTATTTTAACATGCATTATTGACCAGCGTTGCCAATGTGCAGGGAATTCCCCGATTTGCGGGTAATTACACATCGATTGGGACATGGTGTGGGGAATGGTTTATTTATTTATTTATTTAATTTCAAAGACACTCCAACGACTTATTCACTAAAACATTCGTTAAAAGTTACATCTTATAGACTATGTGTAGTGAACTCGTCACTTATAGGAGTGCACAGCACTTTAAATTGGACAAATTTTTACAATTTAATAAAAAATCAGACAGTGAATTTTATAATTCATTCAAATCTTCCTCTTGAATCACTCTATAAAAAAACACATCAAAATCTGTTGCGTAGTTTTAAAGATTTAAGCATACAAAGGGACAGAGAAAGCGACTTTGTTTTATACTATGTAGTGATAGTGAAGTTAACTCTGTATAATATTTTACATGTGTCAAACTATAATTGTTTGATACATTTGACAAGAAATTTACCATATTTATAGGTTTCAATTTAAGTATTAATGTACGTTGGTTAGTCAATAAAATTTAAATCTTTTCCAAGTGACTGTGCTCTTGGACAGAATTTAGCTTTGATTTATTTGTGACAACTGACATGTAAACTAGTTGTATTGTTGATTGAACTTGTGTTTTAACGCGAGTATTTTACATTTTACATCTATATATGTAAAAGAAAGTCGTGTTATACTCCACTTATAACTCAAGAACGGCTGAACCGATTTAGCTGAAAATTCGTAGGCAGAAGGCTTAGGACCAGGAGAAAGACATAGGATACTTTTTATCCCGGAAATCCCACGGGATCGGGCTATATACGCGGGCGAAACCGCGGGGCACAGCTAGTATTAAATAAAACACTTTTTAAAGGATTTTAAACGCGGATTATACATTATCCTACAGTCTCCCGTGACCACGCTCGCTGTAAAGTGCTCGAAACGTCGCGTCGGGTTAAATAATAATGTAAAATAATGTATAATAAACCGCGTTTAAAATCCTTTAAAAAGTTGTTGATTGAAGCTAAAAGGTAAGAGGTATATACAGTTATCTCATAAAAACAAACGAATTCTTAAACGGGTCTACAAAAACGATGTTTATATTAGTAACATGTGGTTCTTTTAATAAATTAATTGATGAGTCAGTGGAAATCACGTTATTAAATCGCTTCAAACATCGAAGCGATGTTTTCCTGTTACGCGGGCCAAGTACCCTAACCTATCCATATTACCGGCCGTCAATAATGTATCAAAGATTATAGATAGATTGTTATCACAGATTATATGACGTAAGATTGAAAAAAGTCATAGCAAAGGCTATCCGTCGATAGGATGTTGAAATCAAACTAACGGCCGTTTTCAATAATGTGTCAATGATTATAGATAGACTGTAATCTCAGATTAAATGACATTAATTGTCAAAAGTCATAGCAAAGGCTATCCGTCAACAGCATATTGATATCAAAGTAAGTGCAAATAGATAGATTTGCCTGACTTTAGTAAGCAAAACAAGGGATAGATAGAATATTGAAAACGGCCGTAAGTGCAAATGGATAGATTTGTTTGACTAGATTTGACTGGTAGATAGAATATTGAAAACTGCCATAAATCTATACTAATATTTTAAAGCTGAAGAGTTTGTTTGAACGCGCTAATCTCAGGAACCACTGGTCCGATTCGAACATTTTTTAAGTGATAGATAGCCCATTTATCAAGGAAGGCTATAGCCTATATATCATCCCGATATTCCCACGGAAGCGAAGCCCTGGGGCGCAGCTAGTATATTATATAATAATAAATAATAATAAACTAGCTTTCCGCCCGCGACTTCGCACGCGTGGACTACCTATCTTTCAAGATGGATCAACCTGCACACGGTGTGTAAAATTTGGTTAAAATCGGTTTAGTAGTTTAGAAGTCTAGACAAACACTGTGACACGTATTTTATTAAGATGTTTGGATTATTGATACTTGTGTCAATCGCGTCGCAACTACTGAACAGAATTTGATGAAACTTCGTATTAAGATAGTGTATATTTTTATTTACTTACTCATTTTTAAACGCATATCTCATTTACGCCTGGACCAATTTGGCCAATTCCTTTTCAAATGTTCGTTGAAGTTCAAAGATGGTTTCTACGGCGAGAAAAATTCAAATAATTGCCGGAAAAGCCCTAATAACAGTCCTTTTCTTTTTCCCATACAAACCAGAACGTAGAGTCAATTTGAGTTCTTTTGCATAAAGTTTACTATTGTCTTAGCAGTGTAGGTGTGGGTCGGCTAGTATATCCGTATTAATATTACAAATGCGCGTGTCTATCTGTCTGTCTGTCTGTTCCTCTTTCACGGCCGAACCGCTGGAACGATGTTGTTGAAATATGCATTAGATAATTTAAGCATATAGATTAAGACCCGCGTTCAAACATAGGCTACGCTTTTCAAAAAACAACCCCTAAAATAGTTGAATGGGGGGGTCACCCGTGCGAAGCCGGGGCGGGTCGCTAGTACTATATCGATTTTAAAAACTTCCAAGTTTGGTCAAGCCTGACGTGCTAGTAGGTATACAAATTTTAGACCTCTATCGAACTTTGGGAACCACAGCCCGAAGGATACACTTTACGAGTATAAGGAAGGGCAATACATTATATTCAATAGATTTACATACATTATGAGTAATACATTGACGTATATCCACAAGGAAAATAAACGTAACGAAAATAATTATGGACTATCCATGCCCCGCGGTTTCACACACGTAACTACTGAACCTAATAATATAAGTAACTAGCTGCGCACCAGGGCTTCGCTCCCGTGGGAATATTGGGATGATATATAGCCTATAGCCTTCCTCGATAAATGGGCTATCTAACACTAAAAGAATTTTTCAAATCGGACCAGTAGTTTCTGAGATTAGCGCGTTCAAACAAACAAACAAACTCTTCAGCTTTATAATATTAATATAGATATCTTAAATAATAGTTCCTTCCTTCCCGAACGATAGCGGTCATGGTGGCCAATCTCAACAGATATCAGCCAGGTACGCAGGAGATATTGTAATTTTCTACTGATATGCAATCAGTAAAATTGTCATCTGTCTGATGGTGGCCAATCTCAACAGAGATCAGCCAGGTGCGCAGGAGATATTGTAATTTTCTACTGATATGCAATCAGTAAAATTGTCATGTGTCTGATGGTGGCCAAGCTCAACAGAGATCAGCCAGGTACGCAGGAGATATTGTAATTTTCTACTGATATGCAATCAGTAAAATTTTCATCTGTCTGTCTGTTATAACCGTTATAAAATAAAAACTAGTGAACGGATTTTAAGAAAACTTGGTACAATTATTTTTCATACTGACGACCCGATTGGCGCAATGGTTCAGCAATGGTCTATTGCGCCGGAGGGTCTGGGTTCGATCCCCACGAGCAGAAAATTATGATGTGATTAACATTTTAATTTTCTACTGTGGGTGTTAATTTATCTATAGTATGTATGTATTTACAAAAAAGTATGTTTAAGTATGTGTATCAGTTATCTAGTTTCCATAGTACAAGCTTTGCTTAGTTTAAGACTAGATGGCGTTGTGTTAAATGTCCAGGGATATTTATTTTATTTATTTATACTGAGCTGGTTATACTTTTCATAACGCTACAATCAATAGGAGTAAAGCAGTGAATGTTGGGAAAACAGGAGAAGTTATTCCTTTTTTAACCGACTTTAAAAAAAAGGAGGTTAGCAATTCGACCGTATTGTTTTATGTATTATACCGCATATCTCCGGCGTTTATAAACCGATCTGGAAAATTCTTGCATTCGAAAGAGTACAGTATCAGTGTGGTCCCAAAGAAATTTGGTTCGAGTCTGATCATCCATGTGGAAGATATTCCAGGGAACTCCTCGATAATCAACAGAATAAGCTCCGCGGTTAAGGTTTAATTATGTATATACCAACTGAATTGTGACTAGATGATGTGATCACCCTTCACAGGACACTAAAAAGCTTCCGTCGCGGGTGTAACCTTAATGGTTAAATCTATACAGAAATCATAAATAGGGTTGATCTTTACATTATTCTGAATACTGACCATATCAAACTTCATCCAAATCTGTCCAGTAGTTTTATAGATTGCAATTAAAATCTTTATTTCTAGGTTTATTCGCGTCGAAAACAAATATTATTACTAACGCAAGTATGCTGTGGTTTGTGACATAGAGATAAAAAATAATTAGGTCTGTACACTAATTAATAATATTTACAATATTGTGACAATAGCTTTGTTGTATATCACGACCAATAAACAATACAAAATTTAAACAAACCCGTCGATTTTAGATGTTGCTATACATTAAAGAGTATTTCCTTCATTCATTCATTCTTTTTTCTATGCTCTGCCAGATTTATTTTTCCGAGGATCAAACCCAGAGCTTCTCGGTTGTAGCTTCTAACGCTAACTACTGAACCAATGAGACAGATATTCATATAATTTAAGTGAAACTTAAGCTGATTGACCGCGAATGGAAAGTGAATTCGCAAGGCAAATTGCCTTATAATTTATTTTTAAACGTTTTACGTGACAAAAAAAGATAGAGTCAAACTTAATAAAACTTAATTTTATTTTGACCTATTTTCAATAATTATTATATTGTGATTTTAGACAAATGTTGTGTATGCCTTTAATTAATAAATACATAAGCCTGTTATGTATAAAATGTTATATGTACTTATTGTTGGCGTACCTTTAATAAATAAATATAATGACTATATTATCTCTCCCTCTGATTTCAAAATCTTAAAAGCCTATTACATTTTCAAACTTGATTGCTCTAAAAGGTTTAGGGAGGGTGTTAGGGGGTGACAACGTTCCAACCAATCGGGACCCTAACTCCCTAACTGTTATCCTACTACCTTTATCTCGAGAAAGGATCCCTTTATATTGTGGGGATAAAATATTAAAATCCCTCAAATATCCAGTTTCAGAATTAATCTTATGTTTTGTGCATAATATATTGTAATTTGAAACTTAAAACAAAGATAATAAGAGTTATATATTATTGTAAAAAAATTGTTTACAATATAGTTCGACATAGATTTAGGGTTGTCATAAAATAAACAGTTGTATTTTTTTCGTCGTGTGAAATTATGTGCTTATATATCAATAACATAAATAAATAAATAAAATATTCCTGGACATTTAACACCATCCATTCCCAAACTAAGTAAAACTTGTATCTATGGATAGTAGATAACTAATAGACATAATAAACATACTTTTTTTTGTAAATACAAAAATACTATAGGGCAATTCCATACGTGACTGACACTACATTTGACGCAATTTTCGTTCTAATTTGTCTTATATTAAGAATTCTATTAGAGTTGTTGTTTCATTTTTACCACGAATCTATACCAGAAGCTCAACTGTTCTTTCTGTACAAAAAAGAGCACGTACAAAGTTATGGAATAAAAAATATTAAAGGAAACATAAACGTGACTGACACTACATTCAAAAGGAAGTCGTTTTCCAGACTGTTTTTCAAATTGTAAATTCTTCCTCCCTACAAGCGTTATTGTTTTTAATTTTGTCTTAAGATGAAATACATGAATGAAGCTATTAGAAAATTGTAAAACAAACATTCTTGCTTTTGTAGGAAATTATTTATCTGAAGAATAATTCGTGACTGACACTACATACTAAAACGTGACTGACACTACCGTCACTTTGTATTGCAATTTGGTTGCATATTTTAATGAAATCTTAGAAACTAATATTAATGGGTGAAGTACCGTGTTCACCAGTGGGGTATAGGGTGGATGTTAAGTCAGTTTCGCTAATCAATTTTAATTGAGAGGCAAATAGCTGATCTGCCTTCTATGCTCTGCTAGACCAATTTTTTTCACGTCTCCTGCGGAAATTGAACTCACCCTGAGTTTTATCACCTTGGTTGTAAAGCCTGACGAGTTAATTAAATATTAACATAGCGGCGACGGAGAAACTAGCAGAGAAGATGAAATAGAAATTATTCAATAATTTTAATCACTCAAAGACAGTTCTACTTTTTAAATTTCCCTCCATCTTCGAGGCGGAGGAGGAGGAGGAGGACATTAATAGTCCATTCATCTGTTTTAATTTCAAGATTATAGTGACTTATATCATCTCCAACATAAAAATCCTTGAAATTTTTAAGTGTATCGGCTCTGATATTTTTTTGCATTTTGGAGGTTCTATCTCGGAAGTTATGTGTCTAGCCAATGTGTGCACTACTGTTTTACACTTTAAAGGACGTCACAGCGGATTTCGCTTTGTTTTTGCGACAGCTTTTCCATATGAATTTCTTGCCACAGATGCTTCTGTAGGCGACTGATCCATCTCAGCTGTATTGACGGATTCCAGCATTTTTTTTTTCTTAAAATTTATTTTTATACATACTCATCTCTTCTTTTTTCTTTTTACGCAAATCGTTGAGCACATACTCTATTTATGTCCGATTTATTAAGCAATGCAGTTGCTTTCATTTTTTGGTTTCTCTATTTCAGTTTTCAAATAACCCATAGGTTTTTAAGTTCTCTTTCTGCTTTAATTTTCCTTCTACATAGTTTACAAACAAAATTATACATTAGCTATTATAAAAACGGCCACTGACTCCACGAATTGTGGGACTGACTCTAAATCGTGACTGACACTACACAAACGTTTATATTATTTTTAGAGTTATTATTGACAATAGAAAAATATTACAGTCTGCATAACATTTGTGAATCTGTCAAGGAGGAACATTATTTTTTTTAGGCTCGAAGAAAAAGTTTTACTAAAGTTATAAAAAAAAATCCGATTATTTCGTGACTGACACTTTACGTTGACATAGCAATGTTGTTAACTTCATATCTTTATAAAATATCGTGTTTTCGCAAATTAAGAACTAAATATCGACAGGTAGTTACTTTAACTGGTAAAAACATAGCAAATTACTACAATAATTCGAAATACTTACCGTAAAAGTAAATTAAAAGTCAACAACAAAATACACGTTCTACTGACACTCTCGACGGTCTTTGTAAAATGATCGATTAATTTAAAAACTAAAAACAAAAATGTATTGAACTTTGTCAGAACATAAAATAGGATAGTTTTGCCATTAAAATAAAGTATTTTTAAGATCATCAGTAAACATATTTTTTTTTAGTCACTGGGATACATTTTCATGGAATTGCCCTATAGGTAAATAAAAACCTAGACAGTTTAAAAAAAACGTAAATTTAATTTGACAGCCCTATCAAAATTATTTGCGTTATTCCTCAGTAATACGTCTATAATATTATTTGTATGTCAATTTATTTAATAGTGCGAATATGACCTTGAACTCACGTCTATGTAACCACAAGTCTTACAAAAAACTTTCAAAAAAATATATTTCTGTATAGTGCAATTGACTTTCTTTACACATATTTTCAACCATATAAAATTAATTTTGCCTGCCTGCCTCTTTTGCCCTGCCCTGTAGAACTCTGCTTATTATCCTTATGCCCAAAGGTCGCCTGGAAGAAATCACTGTGAAGTGATAAGGCCGCCTTTTGTACTTCTTTTTATGCATAACTTGGTACTTCTTGTACTTATAATATATTTGTATAGTGGAATAAATAGTACAAAAAAATATATTTTTTTTAATATTTAAAAAATTGAATTTGACAGCCCTATGTAAATAATTCGCGTTACTCCCCAGTAATTCATCTAAGTGGGGATTCGTAGCTTCGCGCCATTATAATGACATTTTGATTTTTTTATATTTATTTGGCCTTACGTCTATTGATGGACGTTTTGGCTAACCTACATTATTACTACTAACTAAGGACAAACTAAATAATTAATTATTTTCCTATACGTCTTTTATTGAAATAAGAAATCATTTTGAATCCATTTTAGAATAATTTCATTATAACGTTTAAAATTTGCATCATAAATATTTTTTGAATTATTTTCCTCAATATCAAATTCCATAACCAATTTCTAAGAATTCTTGATAATCAAATACAACTTTTCAAATTGATGTCAAAAACAAGCGCGCGAAAAGTGAAAGTAGATTATGCAAACTAAATTTATAGATAAAAAATAAATAGCGAATAAGCAACTATAATTTACTATGGAATCATAGCCGAGGTACATATCACAATTACATCATGCGTAAATTTAAGTACTTACAAGGAACTGAGTTGCGCAATCCGAAACCACTACACAAATCACTTATTTTGGCTGTTTGAGAGCACACACGAATCAAATAGTAAAAAAAATTAAATAAACAATTGTCAATATTACACGACAAAATTAAAACGCACTGATAACGGAATGAATGCAATGGAATAGCGCGCGTACGCAACTTGGTCGGGTTATTCGAATCGCGCAAGCGACGTACCAAGATGGCGGACAGAAAACGACTGGCTGTTACGTCAGATATCGCATATTTTTAGCATGTGATACTGTGATGGGCGATTGATAACACGTTTTCTTTAATAAATACAACATTATAGACTTGAATGACAAGTGTGAGTAAAGATTTGTATAAAATAGTAACCTAGTTATACAAGTAGTAGTATATAAATAAATTCTAAAAATACATATATTTGACGTAATATACATGTTTTATTCGAACACGTATGCTACGGTTTCTTCGAAATGTGCGCATAAAATTTTGATGGCTTGTAGGACAATGTCCTTGTATGAGAAATGTAATAATCTTTTTTAATTAATTTCTATATATTATAAAGTAGCTGATCTGCGCGGCTTCGCTTCAGTAACATAATATTGTATATATGTATAGCCTATAAAATATAGTCAATGTTTCTCGTGGATAATGTAGCTTTCGAATGGTGAAATAAAGAAAGAATACGTGTATTTCTTCGGCTCTATTATAGTCTAACGACCGTTTTCAATATTCTATCTATCCCTTGTTTTGCTTACTAAAGTCAGGCAAATCTATCTATTTGCACTTACTTTGATTTCAATACGCTGTCGACGGATAGCCTTTGTTATGACATTTGACAATCAAATGTAATTTATTCTGAAATTACAATCTATCTATAATCATCAATACATTATTGAAAACGGCCGATTTTATAATCATCTTCTACTATCTAGTTTCCTACAAACTTTGCTTAGTTTGCTTAATGTATATTTATTTATTCAAATATATTAAATTTAGCAATAAATTGAAGACCTCGTCGGTTTTGTGGTTGCGTCTT
The DNA here is from genome assembly GCA_001586405.1 of Phoebis sennae. Lineage (NCBI taxonomy): Eukaryota > Metazoa > Arthropoda > Insecta > Lepidoptera > Pieridae > Phoebis > Phoebis sennae. The sequence continues at coordinate 141,577 of LQNK01000931.1, forward strand.
TAACAAATCGAGGTCTCGAATTCTGGTTAAAAATAGAGAGTACACCTGTATTCGCGCGTACACTTGTGCACTATAATATCTCCTGCGCAGCTGACTAGTCTCTGTTGAGATTGGCCACCGTGTTGAGATTGGTTATTAAGTCCTCTCGGGGGAATCCCCTTATGTCTTTAACGTCTGTATGTAGCTCAATAGGAGAAAATAAAAAACATTTTATTAAATGATCAATTCAAATTTATTCCCATTCTTCAATAGACCAGCCATAATGTAACGGAAATAAGCTGAAATATACAAAAAGTATGTTATTATATAATAAACTATCTGATCCGGCTTCGCTCCCGTAGCATAATGTTATATAGCCTATATTACTCGTGGATAATGTAGCTTTCGAATGGTTAAAGAATTTTTTAAATCGGTCCTGTAGTTTTCGAGCCAACATTACAAACAAATAATGTTTTCCTCATTATAATATTAGTGTAAATAATTATTATAAAGGCTACTTCCTCTTGGGAAGGAGGTAACCATATTAAATTAACAAAACTTCGCCGCTATATTCCCATCCCATTCCTCTCCCGTCCTGTTCTAGTCTTCTCCCAAACTCCTATCATTAATCCTCTCCTTATCCCCTTCCTTTAAACCGCCAAGGCATCTGCGACATTCCATGTTGTAGATGTTCATGGGCTGCGGTCAGTCACTTAACATCAGGTGAACTGCATGCCCCGCTTGCCTGCTTTAAAAAAATACCTTTTAATTGGAACATATTCTGAATGTCCTGTAAAAAAATGAAACGCTCTGAAACACCTTATATGCATCTGACTGTATATCGTTTTAACGACGACCCGATTGGCGCAGTGGTTCAGCAATGGTTTATTGCGCCGGAGGGTGTGGGTTTGATCCCCACGAGCAGAAAATTATGATGAACATTGTAATTTTCTACTGTCTGTTGTTAATTTATCTATAGTATGTATGTATTTACAAAAAAAAACGTTTAAGTATGTCTATCAGTTATCTAGTATCCATACAAGCTGTGCTTAGTTCGGGACTATATGACGTTGTGTTAAATGTCCAGGAATATTTATTTATTTATTAATAAAGAAAATCTCTCTCGAAGGCAAAAGTTCACATAAAAATCACCTTTTCTTAGTGACGAATACCTTCTTCGGCGGTGTGATGCCAAACTTAATCATGACCTTCCTCTGTTTCGCCAGTTGCCTCGCCTTTTTCCTCTCCTCCCTTTCCTTGGCTTTCATGAGCTGCTCATACTGCTCCTCCTTAGTTAGCACCCTGCCAGGCTTCTTTGCAACATCGGGATCTACATAGAAATATAAATCACTAGTATATAAAAATTTTTGGCAAAAAATAGAACCGACTTCCTCGCTGTAAAAAGTAGAAAATAGCTTTTAATTTTTTTGAGTCGGTGCAAAATCTTGTTAAATTGAAATAGATAAAGGCAATATACATCATTAAACCTTAACCGCAGACCTTATTCTGTTGATTTTCGAGCTCCCTGGAATATCTTCCACATGGATGATCAGACTTGAACAAAATTCTACGGGACCACACTGGAACTGTACTCATTCGAATACAAGAATAATTTTCCAAATCGGTCCATAAACGCCGGAGATATGCGGTAACATACATAAAAAAAAGAAATACGGTCGAATTGATAACCTCCTCCTTTTTTTGAAAGTCGGTTAATAAAACAAAGTTGCTATCTCTGTCCCTATATCCCTTTCTATTCTTAAATCTTTAAAACTACGCAATGGTTGCTCTTAACTTTTCTTATGCCCAGTTCCTATAAAAATGAAACGAGTCGTTTTACTTACGGACAGTACAATATCCTACGAGGCGTAAGTGTAAAGCGTTTCTATAATGAACCTGACGTTAACATAACTACCAAAACTTGGTTCTGATTGGTTGATTAGAACCGCCCGTTATGAAAACCATTCGTTTGTGCTATGACGTTCCGTTGTTTATAGGAACCGGGCATTAATCGTTCATTGACCAGCGTTGCCGGCCAGCTGATACGTCACGTAAACGCGAATTTCAATAAATAAACCATATTAAATTATTAATCATATTAAATATAATATTTGTACATACCAATATAATCATCGAAGGTGTTCTTATGTTTCCTTTGAATCCTCCTCTTCTTATACTTAGCATCTGTCTCATGCAGCATGTTACAGAGATATATTATAGCCCTGCTTTCCTCCACAATATTAGAGTAGAAGTATAACATTAACATGGTAGGAGCAGCATTATGTCTAGGATGGATCAAGAACCGTTTTTCAATCAGTTGGTATAGTTCTAGAAGGATCTGGTATTTGAATATGATCTCGTGAGTTATATATCCAATTTCATACTCCTTGTTTTCAGTGTATGTGGCTCTGATGTTGTAGTATCGCCTCATGTGAGTTATACTGCAAAATATTTCAAGAGTGGGAGCCGAGCATTGCACAATTGGGCCAAGCTCGCACCGGTGTAAGTACCACCCCTCCTGCAGAAGACCGGCGTGAAACAGTATTACACTGTGTGCAGTACGGTGAGCGGGGGCCCGGAGGCCTGTATTCTTATCCTATTTCTCCTCCTGTCCTGTTCTAGTCCACTCCCAACTTCCTATCATTAATCCTCTCCCCTTCTTTCAGCGATGTTCATGGACTGCGGTCAGTCACTTAACATCAGGTGAACCGCATGCCCCGCTTGCCTGCTATAACATAAAATATATATATATTTATTTGTTTTATTAGGCATACACAACAGTTGACAATAACACAGTGTAGAGTACAATACAGCACTTAAATATAGGGTGTTTTAGGCGAAATTGCCAACCTAAGCGTGCATACACGACCATTATAATAGACGTTAACAAAAATATATTTTGGGAATACAGGCCTCCGGGCACCCGCTCACCATACTGCACACAGTGCAATACTGCTTCACGCCGATCTTCTGCTGGGGGGTGGTGGTAATTGCACCGGTGCGAGCTTAGCCCAATTGTGCAATGCCCGGCTACCACTCTTTTCTTGCTGGTTATGCAGCAGAATTACCCTCTGTCGCCTCTTACGACACCCACGGGCAGAAATGGGGTGACACATGTATTCTAACCCGTCGTCGGGGGACTTACGCGTTCTTATAAGACATCTGAATGTACAGACACACTTGGCCTCTGTTGGAATAGGTTCCGTATTGCCAGGGAGGCCATTTGCGGCGTTTCCACCGCCTGCGTGTCTCATTGAGCACCTCGCCTAAAGGATCCAGAATGTAGTCTGAAAGAAAGAAAATTCATTTATTTCAAGGACGTATCTAGTTCTTTTTTAATAAAAAAGAAGAAAAAATGAGAAATTATATCTGAAGCGGTTTATTTTTTATTTATTTTTTTATGTAATTGCAGGCAAGCGGGGCATGCGTTTCACCTGATGAAAAGTGACTGACAGCAGAACATCCACACCAGCAAACTATCGCAGATGCCGCGCCAGCTTGAAGGAAGGAGAGGAGAAGATTAACGAAAGGAAGTTGGGAAAGGACTAGAACAGGACAGGTGAGGAATGGGAAGGGAATACAGGCCTCCGGACGAAACACAGTGCAATACTGTTTCACGCCGGTTTTCTGCGTGAAACAGTATAGCAGTGTTTAAACAAATAGAAAGAAAGAAAGTTTATTTATTACAACTAATGATATTCATAGGCTGCGGTTAGTCACATAACATCACCGCATGCTTCGCTTGCCTGCTCTAACAAAGGGACTAATAAGTGACATTTGCATAAAACGATTACCTTTCTTCTTGTCCTCAATTCGCGTGTACAGGGAAAGAGACATTTCATCCTTCATTTCCTCAACATACGGTGGTATAGTCTCACCCTTTACTACATTTAGAAATATAACTGAAATAATTTAATCAATAATATATTTTGTATTGTTACCTCTTGATAGAACTGCATCTTGATTGATTTGTACAAAAACAAACAAAATGTATGTTTTTGTACAAATTAATTCAATCCAGACTAATTTCTGAGTAATTCAGTTATGTTATAGCGTTCCCGTAGGATTTTCGGGATAAAACTATCCTATGTCATTTCTAGGGTTTCAAAGAATCTCTGTACAAAATTTCATGCAAATCAGCCCTGTAGTTCCTGAGCCTATTCAATACAAACAAACAAACAAATCCTTCCTTTTTATAATATTAAATATACTCACTTCCAAGATTTATAATGTAAAATTTCATTTTCCTTTTAATATCATTTTATTCATTGTTACATACAGATGAATTTTTTACAAGCTTCAAAATAACGAAACATATGTTTTATAAGTTGTAAAATTTTAATTAATTGATTATAGGTATACATTGCAATAAAATTACGTTTTGATTATCAATTGTTATTTGGTTTATATTTATAGAGAGAGTATTAATGACTTGAAATTGGAAAAAGAGTAGAACGTGAGAGGAATGGGATGGGAATACAGGCCTCCGGGCACCCGCTCACCGTACGAAACACAGTGCAATACTGTTTCAAGCCGATCTTCTGCTGGGCGGTGGTAATTGCACTGATGCAAGCTTGGCCCAATCGTGCAATGCTCGGCTCCCACTCTTTTATTGCTGAAAATGTTATGCAGCATAATAACACTCTGTCACCTTTTACGACACCCACGGGTAGCAATGGAAAACGAACGAATGGCAAAACGAAGAATCATTGTTTTTCCAATTTTATTCCCCTAAATAATTCCCCTTCTATCTGGCTAAATATAACCTGTGGCTGAATGTCCCCTTCTAAAGCTGACTAAATATAACCTGTGGCTGAATGTCCCCTTCTAAAGCTGGCTAAATATGACCCCTGGCTGAATGTCCCCTTCTAAAGCTGGCTAAATATGACCTGTGGCTGAATGTCCCCTTCTAAAGCTGGCTAAATATGATCTGTGGCTGAATGTCCCCTTCTAAAGATGGCTAAATATGACCTCTGGCTGTATGTCCCCTTCTAAAGCTGGCTAAATATGACCCCTGGCTGAATGTCCCCTTCTAAAGATGGCTAAATATGACCTGTGGCCCAATGTCCCCTTCTAAAGCTGGCTAAATATAACCTCTGGCTGAATGTCCCCTTCTAAAGCTGGCTAAATATGACCCGTGTTACTACTATGAGCTAATTTGATTATTCGATAAGTTCTTTCCGCTTGGTACCTCCATGGTAACCAATCTTAAGAGCGACCAGGATGACGCGACCAACTTCTACACGCACGTGGCCTCTAATTCTGTGCCCACAGATTTATATCAATTAATATCAAGTGTTATGCTAGTTATGTACGATATACTAAATACTAGCTGCGTCACAGGGCTTCGCTCCCGTGGGAATATCGGAATGATATGTAGCGTATAGCCTTCCTCGATAAATGGGCTATCCAACACTAAAAAATTTTTCGAATCGGACCAGTAGTTCCTGAGATTAGCGCGTTCAAACAAACTCTTCAGCTTTATAATATAGTATAGATCAGTTTAACCGTTGAATTTAAGACTAATAAAAAAGATAAAGATGGGAGGATGACCTCATCAAAATTGCGGGAAGAACATGGACGAGATTTTCAAGGGAACGGGAGAATTGGAGGTTGGAGGAGGCCTATGCCAAAGGGCACACAGGAACAAATCACTAACGTCCCTTTTCAATATTCTATCTATCCCTTGTTTTGCTTACTAAAGTCAAATCTATCTATTTGCACTTACTTTGATTTCAATATTTATTTATTTACTAATTTTTACATTCTTTGACTTACAGTACACAAACATACCAACACGTAGGTACAAAGAATACAATATGCTGTCGATGGACAGCCTTTGCTATGACTTTTGTCAATCTTACGTCATATAATCTGAGTTAACAATCTATCTACAATCTCTGATACATTATTGAAAATGGCCGTAAGTTAATATACGTAAACTTTGAGTAATATTGTAAAATTTCCTGAATAAATGGCTAAATAAAAGTAAAAGTTATATATATAAAAGAAAGTCGTGTTAGTTACTCCACTTAAAACTCAAGAACGGCTGAACCGATTCACCTGAAAATTCGTAGGCAGAAGGCTTAAGAAAGTCGTGTTAGTTACTCCACTTAAAACTCAAGAACGGCTGAACCGATTTACCTGAAAATTCGTAGGCAGAAGGCTTAGGACCAGGAGAATGACATAAGATACTTTTAATCCCGGATATCCCACGGGATCGGGCTATATACCGCGGGGCACAGCTAGTAAAAAATAAAAAAGATTTTTTTCAACGTTTATTGAAACCAAGTCCAACGTCGAATCGTTCAGCAGCTGGTCTCCAGGCCTGCCTCCGTCCAGCCGGTTTCGGCTGCGGACTAACCGACGCCAGCCTGTGCTTCATCTTCTTTCTAACCTTGTCTTCTCTCACCTTCTTTGGGTCGATGTTCTTGTGGGCCTTCAGGATGTTGAAAAACATTATTCGTTCGAGATGTATCTCGTGGTACGCGCCTTCTGAAAGCGTGAAAAGTATAACAATTTAAATCTTTTTTTTATGCCATAGCAGGCAAGCGGGGCATGCGGTTCACCTGATGTTAAGTGACTGACCGCAGTCCATGAACATCTACAACATGAAATGTCGCAGATACCTTGCCGGCTTAAAGGAAGGGGAGGGGGATAAGGAGAGGATTAAGGATAGGAAGTTGGGAGAGGAGTAGAACAGGTAGGGAGAGGAATGGTATGGGAATACAGGCCTCCGGGCACCCGCTCAGCGTACGAAACACAGTACAATACTGCTTCACGCCGGTCTTCTGCTGGTAATTGTTCTCTTTTACAAAGTGTTACTGTTGTTGATTTCTCTACCTTCTTAGCTAGGTAAACCTGTGTTAAGGAAGGCAGTTTCTTCCCATTTGGTATAATCAAAAGTTCAATTAAATTTAAATTTATTTAAAATCTCAAGATTGGTGCAGAATGTTATTCATCGGGATTTTTAATCAGTAACATTGCTCTAAACTAATAGAGGGGCTATGTAATATTATGTCAAAATGGAATAGAAATGTACTGTGATACTATACAACTGGCCAATTATAGAATTAATCAGTTAATAACAAATCATAGTCAGTCATAAAGACTATTAGCAAAGTGAGGGTAGATGGGTCGTGACTTCAATAAGACTATTATAGTGCACAAGCGTGTGCGCAAACACAGGTGCACTCTCTATTCCTTTACTCTCATAACCCGATGGGACGGCAGACCGACACGTCCGGTGAGTGATCAGGCGCAGTGCCGACGGCGACACGTGCTCTTCGAGGCACGGGGGTGTTCCAACACCGCCAACTTCCAGACTCAGGGCTGTTACTGAGATTTCTTTGTCAGAAAAATCCCAATAACATTTTTTTTTGGCCCCACCCGGGATTCGAACCCGAGACCCCTCGATCTGTAGTCAAAGATGCAACCACTAGACCAACCAGGCAGTCAGCAGTTATAGCTAATAGCCTACCTGTGTAATACTCACGCATATTATAAAGAGCAGTCATGTAATCCTCCACCAGTTCATTATCTTCAACCAGTGACTTGATCAGAGCAAACCGTCTGTACAGTTTCAGCATATAGAGAAACCTCTCCAAGATCCCCGCAGCTATGGTACCGAGCTCATAGCCTATGCTGCCTTTGTGTTCATCTTGGATCCTTTCAGCATGTTTCAGTTTGTACGTGGTATCTAATTATTGGAAGAGAGACATAACATCCGTATTCTTATAGAAATTATTATTATAGAAACAATAGTTTTCCCATACGCTCAGCCAATTTTTATAACGGGTGCTTGACTGATTTTCTCGATGTTGATCTTTTTACAAAGCCTTTGCGAAATCTTTTGGGTAAGAATTGGTTCCGTCTCAGGCAGGATTAGGGTTATTTATATTATGCTATATTTTAAGGTTAGATAAGCGAATATAAATATTGTAATTTTTTTTTTTAATTTTATAAAAAACAAAAAATTTAAGCGTCTTAGTCCTATACTTGCAGAAAGCATTTAATTGGCTCTTAGTATTTAGTTTTTTTTAAATCTTTCTCTTCCTATTTTTGTAGCTGTTGCTTTCTCCAATAAAACAAAATAAAAATAAAATAAATTCTCATACGTAAGTACGCATTACTCGACTTCACTCAACCTCAGCAAAGGAAAATTTACATTCTTACACCCGTATTTTAATACGTTCCTCGAGCATTCCTCGACTTCACTCAATCTCTGTCAACGAAAATTTACATTCTGAGTCGGAACTCTACTAACGTCCACCGTTAGTAGAGTTAGTAGAGTTTCATTAACCGAAAATTCATGATTGAAATAACATAAAGATACAATATTTTATTAATAAATAGATCGAAGTAAAGAATGGAGGTGGTAAAGTATCTTCTCCGAATTTTTTTTTATCTTGAGTTATCCGACTCAAAATGTATTTTATTTTATTTTATTTTGTAATATATTTTCGTTGACAGAGGTTGAGTGAAGTCGAGGAATGCTCGAGATACGTATTACACCCGTATTCTAAGAAGTTATCTTAATTTTACTTTCACTCAGGTTACGTCAAATATGACGTATGACGGATTTCAATCGAAAATTCATAACATAAAAATATAATATTTTAATAAATAGATCGAACGAATGGAAGTGTTAAACTTTTCTTCTCCGAAATTTTCATAACGTGAGTGGACGTGAGTAAGTAGAGTTCCGACTCAGAATGTATTTTCCTTTGCTGAGATTGAGTGAAGTCGAGGAATGCTTGAGGAACGTATGTACGCATTTCTCGACTTCACCGACTTCACCGACTTTCCGAGTCGGAAAACAACTCCACTCACGCCCCATCGAAATTATTCCTCAACGGAGTTGTGGAAACAATTGTCAATCTGCAAGCATCTTAAGGAAATTTCGAGGTACAAATTTAGCACCTCTATTTCTTCAAATTCAAATATTTTATTTGCGAATATAGGTGATGATCGACTATATTCAGCCATTTTGGCATGCAAATATTAATTAAATTATTTATATTGTTACAGCTGGTTAGTCATTAATTGCAAACTACAAAATTTAATTGAAAACATAATATTCATATATAATCGCAAATTTTTTAAAGTTAATTACAAACTTAAAAAAACTACATAATTATATATTTATAATTAGGTACATAATGTCAATTGATTGACTTCTAGACCTATCTTTTAAAATATTATATTTTAATATTACTTCAATCATGGATTTTTGATTGGAATACCAATCGTGTCAAACTTATAACTAAATATCGAATTTGAGGAAACTTAACGTCATATTTGACGTAACCTCAATCGAGGTTGAGTGAAGAATTGAGGTAACGTCTTTAAATACAGATACTAGAGCATTTTCCTATAGGGTGGCGACACAAAAATCCACATATACCTCTCACTATTTCCATTGTCATATTCATGAAGGGTTTTTGCTGGATACGCCAGTACCATTCTTTAATGTGTGGGTAGTACAAATCTTTTGGTCCATATATTTGTGCGTTGATCTGTGTTATACCTATAAAAATATGAGTTTAATTGAATAAATCAAATAAAAAATAGAAATACATTTATTACTTTAAGTTGCTATTACAAAATTCGGCCATTTTCAATAATGTATCAATGATTATGGATAGATTGTCATGTCAGATTATATGACAATCGATAGACAAAAGTCATAGCGAATGTATCCGTTGTTAGATTATATTGAATATATTGAAATCAAAGTAAGTGCAAATAGATAAATTTGTCTGACTTTAGTAAGCAAAACAAGGGATAGACAGAATATTGAAAACGGCCGTTAGTAATATTAGCAATGGGCCCGCACTAGGCAATGCCTGTCACGCAGAACCCCAATGCGATTGAACTTATAAACTATTGGCTACAGTACAAAATTAAGGTTAAAATCAAAATAAACTAAATTGGAATTAGGATAAAAAAATACGTTATGATCACTATTAAAAATTAAATTATACAAAGTTAAGGTTAAATTGAGCGACGCCACAGTAGTATCCAGAAATAGATCGACTTTTTATGGTAAAGCAACCGTCGCCACACGGGTGGTTAACGTGACTGTCACACAAACATGAAAACTTTAACGTTTATATTATAATTGTAGGAAATATAAGTAATTTTACCCAAATATTTAAACCACTTCCCATAATAAATCTCCCTATTCCCTGTAATAGTTTCTAGTTAAGGAAGAGCGGGTTCACACTGGTCTTCTTTAAAACTTACTAGGAGGTCTCTTCTACTACTTAAGATAAAATATTGCATTAGTAGCACTGTGTTTCGTACGGTGAGCGGGTGTCCGGAGGCCTGTATTCCCTCCCCATTCCTCTCCTGTCCTGTTCTAGTCCTCTCCCAACTTCCTTTCATTAATCCTATCCTCTTATCCCCTCCCTTTCCTACAAGCTGGCGCGGCATCTGCGACAGTTTACTGTTGTAGATGTTCATGGGCTGCGGTCAGTCACTTGACATCAGGTGAACCGCATGCTCCGCTTGCCTGCTGTTAAATAAAAAAAAATAAAAAAAAGTATTGAAATAAATCATTTTTCATTTCGTTTCATTTTTATCCCCTCCCCTTCATATACCGACAAGTTATCTACACTTTGCTATAGATGTTCATGGGCTGCGGTCAGTCCACAGAGTACATTGGTTACTACTAGTAATAGAGACCAATCTCGATGCATAGAATCGGGTCGCATACAAACTAGCGCCATCAAGTATTTAAAGTACACATAACATTGTGACATATCTATAATAATAGCTATAGCTATATGAATACCAATATAGGTGTATACCTAGATATATATCTACTTTTGTTTTCATTTTAATTGATGTTAAATGATAATATAGGCAAAATGATAGTCATAAGTAATCTCCAAAAGTTTATTCATTCACCTATTATAATAAAAAAATTCATAAAAATACACAGTGGACCTATATTATGGGATATTCAGTACATAATAATATGATTTATTTTCGTACTATACACATGATTTGATTCACAAACTTATTTACAACAATAACATATACACATATTACAATATTTTACACATAAACGGCAATCTATATCCATCAAACAGCATTAATACGATTAATACTGGTTGATGGATATAGAATTACGATAACTTCGGTACATTTTCAAAACTTTTTATCACAAATTAACAACTTTTTTGTAGTAACATCACAAGAAAATATTTTTAACAACAGCAGTATTTCTTTAGTTTAGACCCCGAGACACATTTTACTTTTTAGTAGTAACAATATTATCATAATTGATATATATTTCAATTGAGAAATTGAAAATAAAAATATAAAACGAATAACAAAATAAAAACATTGATAAAACCGGTGCTAGTGTCAGTAATTTTTTTTAAATAACGTCCGCCATTTGCATTTGTGCTACCAGTTTAATCTGCATTAAAATATTAAATACTTAAAAATATTTCATAAATATATTTTTATAATCAATTATAAAAACTATGTTTTTGTATTACATTTTAAATAAATTATTTATTCTGTTATTTTTATTAAATCTTAATGAAATAGAAAAAATGAAGAAAATAATGCTTTCCAAGGCTGATTTAAAAAGTGCCATCTAGCCGTCACAGTTGGCATCTCATCGTATTATAATTCGACAAAATAAAAATTCGCTTATAAACTTATGAAGTGTTTGGTATTAGTGTACTTCATAATTTAGCATTCGTATTTGCTATGACATGCTCAGAATTTTTGTATGGAGTTTACACCGCCTGGGTCAGTCACTTAACATCAGGTGAACCGCATGCTCCGCTTGCCTGCTGTTAGATAAAAACCACTGAATGAATTTTAATGAAATTTTTTATATACGTAGTTAATCAGCTATTTGGTTATGAAGAACCTTTTATTGATCTATAAACTCCGATTTATTGCGTATAATTAAATATTATATATAAATAAATATTTTGCCTTTCTTTCTTTCTTTCTATTATAAATCTTACCGATTATGAAACATATTGTGAAAAACAACATGTTGCATTCTTCTTGATACTTGAGTTATGAAAATACACATAACAGTTATTACTTAAATTCGCATTAATTAATATTTTAATGAGTTCTTACTACGTTAACTCGAAGGCACATATTAATTTTTAATCAGACATACAGTTAGATAGATAGACGACGACTCAATTGGCGCAGTGGTTCAGCAATGGTCTATTGCGCCGGAGGGTGTGGGTTAGATCCCCACGAAATTATGATGTGATGAACATTATATTTTTTTTACTGTCTGGGTGTTCATTTATCTATAGTATGTATGTATTTACAAAAACAGATATGTTTAAGTATGTCTATCAGTTATCTAGTTTCCATAGTACAAGCTTTGCTTAGTTTAGGACTAGGTGGCGTTGTGTTAAATGTCCAGGAATATTTATTTTTTATTTTATTTTTATAGATTTTAAGAATCCTACAACGGGAGATCCTAGTGTGGGGACTAGTGTATCTTAATAAAGTGTCCACCATACAATATATGAAAGAAAGAAATAAAGAAAAAGCTTTATTGCAGCGACAGAACAAATAAGAAAAGAAACTTACATTATAGCATGGCAATTGGGCAGACTCAGCCAGTTTCAGTCTGCCCATCTGTCCAGGGTATATAAAATTCTTGTTAAATTCTTGCACTGTTTAATTGAATATAATAAACGTTTTCATTTTTTTTTAAGAATACATAAGTGGGAATCGAGCTTTGTTGTATGTAATTGTGTGATAATTTTTTTATTTTTTTTAAAGAAATTGTCAGAATTCATCGTTCTAAAGAGATGTATGTATTTAAATAAAGTTTTTATTTTTAATTTACAATACAATCACAAAAGAGACAAAATTATATCTCTTTCTGTTCTTGAAAGTTCTTTTAAAGCAATTTAACTTATTTCCTTACTAATATTATAATTGCACAAGTCTCTGTCTGTTTGTCTGTCTCTTATTCACACCTAAAGCATTGAATTGATTTGGATGAAATTTTGTACAAAGATTATTTGAAACCCGAGAAAGTATATAGGTTAGTTTTTAATCCGATAATCCCACGGGAAAAGGAGATATACTCAATTGAACCGCGGAGCACAGCTAGTTTTTGTAACTCTCTTAAACCAAATAGTTTTTAAAATCGAGATTGCGTAGTAACTTAATTTGTTAATATTTAATAGTCATATTGTTCGGTGTATAAAATTACCTGATGAAGATTTAAACACATAATATGTGGTATACATTCGTTTTTATACTATCAATATGTAAGTATTTTACTCACAAAAATGTAATTCTTATTAAGGTACCTTTTTTATTTTACCACTCTAGGTGGAGTACTAGGAGTCTACTATTTAAAAATATATTTTATATGTAGTATATTTTGTTTTATATCTAATATAAATATTATTTGCAAGGACCACTAACGTTTTGTATCATAGAATAGGGTTGCCTAGCAGAGATCACTGTCATTGAATAAGCCGCCCTTTGTACATAGTTTATGTATTGTTAACTGATGAAATTTATTAACGCGATTTGTAGATTAACGCGTTTCAACAAATAAACTTCTTCGGCCTTACGCGTATTCAAGAGTAATTCGGTGAAAACTATAAGTAGTATGTGTTTAGTACTGATACGCCTAATATTTATTTGGCACTACCTTAAGCTGATCCGCGTGGCTTCGGCAGCTTTCGAATGGTTAAAGAATTTTTAATATTCAGTACTTTTTGAGCCTATTCATTGCAACCAAACAAACAAACAATCAAAGTTTTCTTCTTTATAATATAAGTGTAGATTAGGCATTTTTTTCACTATTTGCATTCGGTCGAATATATTCGGTATGAGTATTTCTATTTTCTTATATTATTAAAAAGTTCCAATCGTTCAAGTTTGAACGCATACACTACTAAACAATGAAAATATGGCAAACCGAATTTGGCCTAATATACGGTTCGGTAAAATTTAAACCGAATACGGTATAGTTCCATTCGGTGAAATCACTATGCAGCATCACTAGTTAGCTACTTAATATTGATACAAAAACCGGTGAAACAGGTGCAGTACAAGCGAGATACCCTTCCAAAATAACCCCAATGGACGAAACCGACTTAAAATCTGCTCTGATGCTCTTCAACACCTCCGACAGCATCATCAAAGACTCAAATGTACGGATAAGGCGAATCAGTTACATAAAAAACAGGAACCAGCAATCAGCCCCGTTCGAATCCGGATTCCTAGCGTGTGTCATTCTAGAAAAATTCAGAAGGATGGTAGACAAATACAACGTAAGTTTCTACATGATGACGCGATTGTACATGCCGGAACTAATCATGTACTTAGAGGATATAGAACATCATTATTGGGAGATTGATCATCTGTATGGAATGATGCACGAGATAGAGAGGAAGTACGAAGTGCAAGAGAGATCGGAGATCAATGATTACATAGAGACGACTAGTGAAAATGTGGGTGGTACGGCTAGACGTACTAGGTCTACTCGTTCAGGGCGGACGAAAGCTAGAAAGACGAAGAAGAAAGACAGAGAGTACATTTTTCAAAAGTTGCTGGGATGGAATATGCCGAAGAGATCTACGAGGTGGTGGTGGCCGTTGGAATATGGTTGGGAAATTGATTATTATTGGTGATTAATAAAGATTGAATGTTTTGTCTTTGTTTTATTTGTATGGCGCTAAAGTATAGCACTGTCACAAATTCAAATTCTTTTATTTGCTCAAGACATGGTTACAATAAAGATGTAATACATAATATATGGGAATCTCATGTCTTACTGCTACTAAAACAGCATGCAAACATACAATTTTATTTTAATATATTAAATAATTCAATTATCAATGGATAAATGTCTAAATAATAAATGTCTAAATGAATTAGGTAATTCTTATTTATGATAGGTTTAATCTTTCAAAAGTAATGTATATCATAAAATAGGATCGTATGCTTCACAATTAATGGAAAAAAGTGTGCATTATAATGCTTACTAATATTATAAATGCGAAAGTAACTCTGTGTCTCTTCTTCTGCCCAAACCACTGAACTGATATGTATTTTAGTACAAAGATAGTTTGAAACCGGGGAAAGTATATAGGATAGTTTTTATCCCGAACATCCCACGGATACGAGAAATACACGCGGCTGAAACCACAGCTAATTATAAATATTAAAATATTAACGTCACTTAAAGCATTTATATTAAGGGGGAGGGGAAACAATGAGGACATTGGACCTTTTAGGTGGGTTGGAAGTCGGTCTAAAAATAAATAAAGTTCATTTATTTAATAAACCCTCCCTGGGTTAAAAATACCTCTAGATTATGAAAAAAACGACCCGAATTGATCTTCTAATGATAGCCAAAAAGACCAGTAATTTCGCCTGTGTCCTGTGTCCTGTGGAAAATAACGTGAACAGGAAAGGGTAGGAAGTATAGATCGGCAACTCAAAAGGCGTAGGTTAGATATTATATCACACCAGTTGTCTTTGTCAGTCAATAATTTGTGGTGAACCAGGAAATATCTATTATACTTGTTTTTCCACCAACGTTTTAAAATTATTTCGCATCTTAGGATACAGGGTTGCCTGGCAGAGATCGCTATCAACGATAAGGCTGCCCTTTGTACATAGTTATAAGTATAGTTAACTGATGAAATTTATATGTATGGTGTACAAAAATGATTTTTCATCATTCATTCAATCATATAGACACCTTAATAATCACCTACTTCGACACAATTGGCATTCTCTTTCACTAATGTATATCAAAGATTGTAATTATATATTTGGTATCTCTGTCAAAATATTATTTTCATATACTAATAGTAGATCTCTGGTTCTTTTAATAGCAGTTGTTGTATTGTATTCTCTAGCTTAAGTATATTTAGCATTGTGTAAATATGTAAAGAACTCTGCACTTTGAGGCCCAAGATACAGACTACAAGTCTATTAATTATATATTTAATTAATAAAACAATCTCACTTATCGTTAAATCAATATACTAATGGTCTAGTTTAGGTCTCGCTGACACAGCTCTTTGAATTCGAATTACAATTTAAGTTTAAATTGAAATCCTATGAATTCCAAACTGTTAATAAAGACAATTTATTACTATGATTTATTCATTCATTCATTTCCAGGTATAACCACCCACGGATATTTGCCAAAACTATCACCACAAAAGCGGATCATCAACGACTTACCCTGGACCGCTAGAGTAAGAGTTCTGAACGACCACCGTCGCGTGGCTATTCAAAACTTACGGGAGGGAGTGAAGCCCAAATCTGAGGACTCCAACATGAAGATGAAGCTGTTCAGATTGATGTATGAGACTGTGAGGGACAGTGACTTGAAGGTCAGGAGAGCGGAGCTGATACGAGCGCATTATACTAACTCCTCCGCGTTTGATATGGGTTGGTTTTTAATTAAATTTTTTATACCACAATAATGTAAATAGGCTCTTCTTCTTTTGATTCTGGCACAATATATATGGTTTGGTCTCCAATTAACTTTTTATAGCCTTTTAATGTATATGGGTTGGTTCCCAATTAAGTTTTTATACCCTACTAATGTATTTGGGTTGCTTTTCAATTGATTTTTTTATACCCTACTAATGTGTTTGGGTTGGTTTCCAATTAAGTATTTATACGCTTTTAATGTATATGGGTTGGTTTTCAACTGAATTTTTTATATCACAATAATGTATATGGCTTCTTCTTTTGATTCTGGCATCATTGCTATATGTGTTGGTTTTCAATTGAATATTTTATACCTCATAATGTATATGGGTTGGTTTTTAATTGAATTGTTCTACCCTACTAATGTATATGAGATGGTTTTTAATTCAATTTTTTATACCCTTCTTATGTATATAGGTTGCTTTTCAACTGAATGTTTTATACCCTACAGATGTGCATAGGTTGATTTCCAATTGAATGTTTTATACTCTAGTAATGTATATGGGTTGGTTTTTAATTGAATTTTTTATATCCTCGTAATGTATATGAGTTCTTTTCGATTTAATTCTTATACAAATATGTTTTCAAATGAATTGCTTATACCCTAATAAATAATAATGTATGTAGGCTGGTTTTCAAGTGAATTTTTTTACCCTTCTAATGTATATGGGCTGGTCTCCAATTCAGTTGCTTATACCCTACTAATGAATATGAGTTGCTTTCAATTTAAAGTTTTATACCCTATTAATGTATATGGGTTCGTTTTCAACTTACTTATTTTCAATTTGAATTTTTATACCTTAATTATAATTGATGCTCAGTTTAATTTCTTAACTTTGAAATATAATTCTATCCCTTTCTCCCTTCATTATTACCTATTGCCTCCATTATAAGTTTTAAGTTATTTTCTTTGTATCTTTTACTTAATGTGTGTGCAATGAAGATATATTTCATTCATTTTTTTCATTTCATTTCATTTTCATTTCATTAGAGTGAAAGCGAAAAAATATCTTCCGTGACAGACAGACAGACAGACAGTTAATTTCGAATTTAAAATATTAGCAAGAAGTGGTGTCTTTACACGTTTGCTTTTACACGTAAACAGTCGGAACCTCTGAATAGCTTTAAACCTAATGTAAAATTATGTTAAAAATTCCTAGAAAATTTCACATACATAACGACATTTACTTTATATCACCTTATTTTACAGGTTTCATCATCGGGGACATAACAGACAAATACAACATCATGACAGACATTTCTCTGACCTTGAAACGCCTCTACCACGAGTGGAAACCCATGGAACACATCAACGCATACGAGCAGATCGCTAATAAAGCAATAGAAATCAATAATTTAATAGATATGGTACGAATTATTGAAAGGAAGGCAATTTTACAACCGATTGATACACGCTCTAAGAATCGGGTGTAATAAATGTGTTGAAATGTGTCTATTTTTTCATTTTAGCTTTAAAGTAACTTTACTTTCATTAAGACAAAAGTAGATAGGTTGCCCGTGTGGTGACGGGTTAGAATACATGTATCGCCACCCTATTTCTACCCGTGGGTGTTGTAAGAGGTGACAGCGGGTAATTCTGCTACATAACATCTTCAGCAATAAAAAAGTGGCAGCCGAGCATAGTACAATTAAGCCAGACTCGCATCGGTGAAATTACCACCCCCCCTCCCCCAGTAGATGATCGGCGTGAAGCAATATGTTTCGTTCGTTGAACGGGTGCCCGAAAGCCTGTATCCCGATCCTGTCCTACTCTTTTCCTAATTTCCTATCATTAATCCTCTTCTTATCCCGTCCCCTACCTTCAAGCCGGCAAGGCATCTGTGACACTTTGATGTTGTAGATGTTCATGGGCTGCGGTCAGTCACTTAACATCAGGTGAATCGCATTCTCTGTTTGCCTGCTGTAACATAAATAAAATTCCAAGAAATATACATCGTTAATTTTATTTATTCACACAATTTATTTAAACAAGAATGAATAAAACGTTTATCTTAATGAGAAAATATTAATGGTAAGTTGAATATGAATTACTTGAGAATATGGACGTGGTTGACGTGTGAGTTTTTCTTAATTTTTCATCATTTCATAACGGAATTTCTACACTAATATTATGTAGAGAAAACTTTGTTTGTTACTGTTACTAATTAACCTCAGCGAGTTCAGGAGGCGCAAAAAAACCAAACTTTGATTTAATAATTTAATTAATTAATAAAAATTACAAAATAAAATAAAATAAATAAAATAACATTTTATTGTCCATCAAATAACACAAACAAAATAAAACAGTCAAAACTTAAAATTAAATGGATTTTTGAGGGACTACAATGCTACAATGCTACATTAAATCTAATTATATTTCTAACTACAACTACGTTAGTCGAAGTGTGACCGAAGAGTGCCACCATGGTACCACGACGCCGATGTTCCCTGGGTCGCTGGGTGGTCGGTGCAGGTGCGAGCGCAGGTGTAACCGATGTTGCGAAATACTGTTCTGACAAGGGATTTCATCATACTCTTTGCCTTGCAATTCGTATGCTAGGTCCATGTAACAGACTCAAAAACTACTGTACCCAAAACAATTTTCTTAAATTATTGAAAGTTCCAAGCGTTCAGGTTAGAACATGTATACGCTACAGTGTAAATATGGCAAACCGAATAATTCGACCGAATATCCGGTTCGGTAAAGTTTATTACTTATTAATATATGTATTTCCAACCCATTCCTCTCCCATCCTGTTCTACTCCTCTCCCAATTTCATATCATTAATCCCTTCCTTATCCCTTCCCCTTCCTCCGAGCCGGCAAGGCATCTGCGACACTCCATGTTGCAGATGTTCATGGGCTGCGGTCAGTCACTTAACATCAGGTGAAGCGCATGCCCCGCTTGCCTTTTTTTTTACGAGGGGAAATGCCTTCGCATACCCGGCCGTCTGGGGAAACGACCGGGTTATGTCGGACTTGCACCGACTAAAACCCCTCGATGTTCCTTCACACACCTTGCGGGGGGCTCACGGGCACGCCGTAGCATTCTTCCGCGAATGCCCCGCTTGCCTGCTTTATAAAAAAAAATTACCAGGGGTCAGTATAGTCTCCGGCCAGGCTAAATACACCCAAGTGCGGGACTGGATGGGCAAAGCAGAGAAGGACAAGCTGCGCAAGATGGCGCAGGAAATGGTGATGGAGACCACGATGATGCTGAAGCAAGTGGACAGAGTACGGGACCAGCACTGCTCCAGTCCTGTGTTTGAGGTTGGAATGACTATGGGTGGGTATCGAGACTGACTAAGCGGCAGCGTTGCCAATGTGCGGGGAATTCCCCGATTTACGGGTACACATCGATTGGGGAATGATGTGGGGAATGTTTCTGTGTGGGGAATGTTTCTGTGTGGGGAATGTTTCTGTGTGGGGAATGTGGGGATTCATTCATATCCATTGAAAAATACTAATAATTTGTTAAATTCTGTTGATGTTCCCTGAAAAAACACCTTATTCATATATTTTCGTGTAGTTTTGTAGGTAACAGAAATTTCCAAAATCCGGTCATGGTCTAAAAAAAAGCTCATCCGCACATTTTTGTGTCGTTTTCTAGGTAAATATAAGAAATAATGTAACAAATAATTGATTTTTGTGTGCGGGGAATATAATATTTTAGGCCATATTTTTGCCCCCATTTGGGGAATTTAACTTTGATTTTCGGGTAATTTCGAATAAAGACATTGGCAACGCTGTTAAGCGGAGTAAAAACGTTCCTCCTAACCGAATTTCGGCCACGGCGGCCAACAGACATCAGCCAACTGCGCGGGAGATATTATAGTGCACAAGTGTGTGCGCAAACACAGGTGCACTCTCTATTCCTTTACTCTCATAACCCGATGGGATGGCTCACCGACACGACCGGAGAGAGATCAGACGCAGGTTTTACGTGCTTTCCGAGGCACGAGGGTGTTTCAACACCACCAACTTCCAGACTCAAGGCTGTTACTGAGATTTCTTTGTCAGAAAAAACCCAATAACATTTTTTTTGACCCCACCCGGGACTCGAACCTGACACCCTCCGATCTGTAGTCGAAGATGCAACCACTAGACCAACGAGTGGAGTAAGTAGTGTTGGGAATTATTTCCAATGATACACATCACTTGCACGTACATGTTTATTATCCAATGTTTCGTAACAATCTGAGAGGAATACAACACTTACAACCTATTTTATAATAGTCAATGACACACCATTTAAGAGAGGGTAAATGACAATATCATAAACAACAGATACACGACTTTAGTTTTACTTCATGTCAGTTTACAATAATAATTACTAACAATATTAAATATTACACAAAGTTAACTAATGCATTTAATACTTAAACATTCAAGACTAAATACACAATAATACTCAATAATCAATTATATAGATGGCACCACTGTTTTATACTATCATGACATTGACATTTCAGTTACTGTAAACAAATGTAACAGTAGTGATGCTGAAACTAGTAGACCAGGTTAGGGACAATTTTCCCAATTCATACATACAAGGTGTTACACAGCTAGCAATTAATTCGTTTACGGGACATTCAGAACATGTACTTAAACAAGTAAAAATAATGAAAAGGGTCGGAGAGGCTTTGTTAATTTAAAATGATTTTTATATTTACGGGCTTCTCCAATTAACTCCTTTAACTGTAACCTTTATTTAAACAAACTGAGCCGGACCTTTTTCCAAGAATAACACCAACCATTTGCTTTTATGATGTTATTCGCCTACATTTTCATTTTGTTTTTTAGAAATAATTTTTTTTTTCTTTCTATTTTAAGGTCAAATTCGTGAAAAATACAAAACTATGTTGGAGTTGTATAGAATGACGAAAAATAAATATACAGGCGCTTCAAAACTAATTCTTCCCCATGTTGATGAACGAAGACCACTCCATTATATTGTAAGGTATACGTCGGAAACATTTTGTGATTTCATGTTTTAACAAGTTTTGAATGTCATCTTTCTATGCAAATGTCACTCGTCAGTTGTTAGCTGTCATCAAAGTCCTATAAAAGAGTAAGCGCGTTCAGTATCTGGGTGCATTGGTACCGATTGCGTCTGGTGCTCGAACGTCTTATTAACGTCACGACCCAACTACCCTCACTTTGCTAATAGTCTTTATGACTAGCTGTGATTTGTTGTTAACTGACTAGTTCTATAATTGGCCAGTTGTGTAGAATCACAGTACATCTCTATTATATTCGACATAATTATACAAAGCCCCTCTATTAGTTTCTTACATATATGATAGGACTGTAAGACTATTCTAAGATTACGTTCCGGACACATTGCAACTAACGGCCGTTTTCAAAAATGTATCAAAGATTATGGATAGATTGTAATCTCAGATTAAATGGCATGTGATTGTCAAAAGTCATAACAAAGGCTATCCGTCGACAGCATATTGAAATCAAAGTAAGTGCAAATAGATAAATTTGCCCGACTGAATAAATCATATTAAATTAACAAAGCTTCGCCGACCCTTTTCATTATTTCTACCTGTTTAGGTCTGAATGTCCCGTTTGTAACATCTTATACATATAACCACTATACGGGCACGAACATTATTTATATTTATCTAATAATATTAAATATTTCAGAATGGAGATGATTCGCGCGATAGAAATAGATCTGGATCACATGGTAAGCGTGCTCGAATCCATCCAAACTGATATCAAATTCCACTTCGGCAGCATCAATGATTTTAAGACCAGTAAGTGAATATTTTAGACCAGTTCTTATTAGTTAAGTTATAAACTACTATTGGACATAGATTCTGCGAGAGTAACATTCCCGATGCGTTCTTGGCTCAACTAACACCCGTATTCTAATTCGAACGCCAAAGTGCTACTATGCTATGCAGCACTTATAAAAAATGATATAATATACAGAAGTTTTCACTAATAAATTCAGAAATGCGGGGAGACTACTCTTAAATCATGAACGTCGATTGAAATTCATTAATGCCTGGTTCCTATAAACGACGGAACGTCATAGTATAACACAAACGAATAGTTTTCATAACGGCATTTTATTGGAACTGGGCAAAAGTGACTAACACCCGTATTCTAATACGTTCTTCGAGCATTCCTCGACTTCACTCAACCTCTGTCAACGAAAATTTACATTCTGAGTCGGAACTCTACTAACTCACGTCCACTCACGTTATGAAAATTTCGGAGAAGAAATTTAAACACCCCCATTCGTGCGATCTATTTATTAAAATATTATAGTTTTATGTTATGAATTTTCGATTGAAATTCGTCATACGTCATATTTGACATAACCTGAGTGGAAGTAAAATTAAGGTAACTTCTTAGAATACGGGTGTAAGTCTTGCGGCAATGAACTGTGGAGGATGGTATTATTCCTTTAACGAAAAGGGAGAACCCGTGACCAATTCGAACCACAGGACTTGTCGACAGTTAGGCCCGAGGATTGATGTTTGGAAGTTGTATGCTTAGCGGCGAAAACATTTCAACATCGCGATTAAGGAATTGTGACGTCACGTGACGCCACAACGGTTTTTCTTTATTTTTCTATCATAGTAGTAAATTACTTTTTAAATAAATTATTGTAAATACACCGGTGCGGGCTTGGCCCAACTGTGCAATGCTCAGCTCCCAATCTTATTACTGAAGATGTTACGCAGAATTAGGCGCTGTCGCCTCTTACGACACCCAGGGGTAGGAATGAGGTGTCGACACTTTTTCTAACCCGTCTCCATACTGATAATTTTTAGGATATCTTTCATTACTAAGAACTTATTGCTAGAGAAACCGGAAGCAAAAGCTACTTTCACGATTTTACTAGATTATTTTATAAGATTAATTCAATTTTCACGAATTTACGATAACTTTTACAGAACCACCACCCAAACCTCACGGTGGATGAAGAATGAAGAATGTTAACAAATTTTGATTTTTAGCTTTTCATATTGTTTTTTTAACTAAAAAATACTGTTGAAAAAATTATTTTGTTACGTCAATTAGTTTTTGATTTATAAGCAAAACAAATCGTAACCGCCCGACGCGGCGAGTGCGGCGGTGTGACGTCATAAAACAGACAGCTCATGCGCTCGCTATAGCGCTCCCCACACGTATTATAGTTGCTGCGATGTAGCGCGGCCCGCGCGGCGTCTGTTTTGTGACGTCACAAGCGGTCACATGACTTTAGCGAAACTCGAAAGTTTAAAAGCTTATAAAATGAAAACTACTTGGTATTTTTGACTGCAACAAAAAACAGTGTATTTGTATAGGTACAAGCTATACTGTAACAAACTTTCAACCTATTTGGCATACCTAGTAACATTCTCCATTCTCGAGATTGAAGACTTGTGGCATTTATTTTTGTTAATTTAAAGGAAATAAAGAATTTTAATTGGATGTTTGTGTTTCTATTAAATCCTTCATACCCTAAGAATGCCTGTATACCCATCCCATTCCTCTTCCATCCTGTTGTACTCCTCTCCCTATCCCCTTCCCTTTCTTCAAGCTGGCGCGGCATCTGCGACACTGATGTTGTATATGTTCATTGGATGCGGTCAGTCACTGAACATCAGGGGAACTTAAAACAGTAGAAAGAATCCTACTAATATTATAAATGCATAAGTTCGTGTGAATGTATGTATGTGTGTTTGTTACTTTTTCATACAAAATTTACTGAACCGATTGTGATGAAACTTGGTATGGTACTTTTAATCCTGGAATTCCAATGGTATCACAAGTTATATACACGTGTGAAACCGCGGGTCCTGCTTGGATGTTTAAAATAAAATAAAAAATTACACATATAGAACTCAAAGGTGACTGACAGACATAGTAATCTATCAACGCACAGCCCGCACGCTGGACGGATCGGGCTGAAATTTGGCATGCAGGTAGATGTTATGACGTAGGCATCCGATAACAAAGGATTTTGATCATATCCCACAGGAACGGGGAAAACAGATATACGCAAGTGAAGCCGCGGGGTACAGCTAGTAAGTAAATAATATTCTACAAAGCAGAATCGTTTAATAGTACAAATTGTAATTTTCAGTATATAAGCGACGTTC
The DNA here is from genome assembly GCA_001586405.1 of Phoebis sennae. Classification (NCBI taxonomy): domain Eukaryota; kingdom Metazoa; phylum Arthropoda; class Insecta; order Lepidoptera; family Pieridae; genus Phoebis; species Phoebis sennae. The sequence goes on from LQNK01000931.1 coordinate 166,146, forward strand.
AAGCATGATTGTCAATGATCCTATTTGAATAAATAATACTGAATTTGACCTTAACTTTATGATTAAAAACAGCAAGCTTACTGAACGAATACAAATGATATTTGGTACAAGTCGACTAAACTTTTGGATAAATGTGTGTACATCGCTACTACTGAAGCGATTTTGATGAAATTTCAGACGCAGAAAGACTACTAGCCAGATTAAATCGTGTACAAAAATAAAAATTTTCGCCAAAAAATAGAACCGACTTCCTCGCTCTAAAAAGTAGAAAATAACCTTTATTTCATTTTTGTTGAAATCTATACAAAGTCGGTGCAAAATCTTGTTAAATTGAAAATAGATAAGGCACCGACTTTGTATAGATTTCAACAAAAATGAAATAAAAGTTATTTTCTA
>LQNK01000931.1:168485-194022 GCA_001586405.1 Phoebis sennae
TTTAATTGGTTATTTGTATTTTTACTTAATCCTTCATGCCCTAAGAATGCCTATATTCCCATTCTATTCCTCTCCCATGCTGCTGTACTCTTCTCCCTATCCCCTCCCCTTCCTTCAAGCCGACGCGGCATCTGCGACACTTTGATGTTGTAGATGTTCATAGACTGCGGTCAGTCACTTACCATCAGGTGAACCGCATGCTCCGCTTGCCCACTGTTACATAAATAAATAATAAAAATCACTGAATATAACAATATAGTAGGCAGAATCCTACTGCGGATGTATGTATGTATGTGTGTTTGTTACTCTTTCACGCAAAAACTACTCAACCGATTGTAATGAAACCTGGTATTCATATAGGTTAGGATCCAGAATAACATAAATAAAGGCAACTTTTAATCCTGGAATTCCCACGGGATCAGGAGTTACATACGCGGGTCCCGTTTGGATGTTTCAAATAAAAGAAAAAGCTATCTATATAAAACTCAAAGGTGACTGACTGACTGACATAGTGATCTATCAACGCGCAGCCCGCACGCTGGACGGATCGGGCTGAAATTTGGCTGCAGGTAGATGTTATGACGTAAGCATCCGCTAACAAAGGACTTTGATCAAATCCCACGGGAACGGGGAAAACAGATATACGCGGATTAACTTGCGGGGAACAGCTAGTAAATAAAATTAAACAAAGCACAATCGTTTTATGGTTCAAATTGTAATTTTTAGTATATAAGCGACGTTCAAGAGTGATTGTAAATGATCCTATTTGAATAAATAATACTGAATTTGACCTTGACTTTACGCAATCTATTAAAGATACGCGAGATTACTAAACGAATACAAATGATATTTGGTACTAGGATAGTCGACTAAACTTTAGAATGTGTGTCAAACATATCGCTACTACTGAAACGATTTTGATAAAATTTCAGATGCAGATGCACTACTAGCCAGATTAAATCGTGTACAAAAAAATGAAAAGTAATGATATTTTTTTTTGTGACCCGATTGGCGCAGTGGATGTGGCAATGGTCTATTGCACCGGAGAGTGTGGGTTCGGTCCCCACTGAAAGAAAATTACGATGTGAGTGAACATTAATTTTCTACATTTTTTTCCATTTCATTTCTATATTGTTTCTTGTTTTGGCGTTAATTTATCGATAGTATGTATTTATTCACAAAAAAATTGATTAAATAAACCTATCAGTTATCTAGTTTCCATACAAGCTGTAGTTTGGAACTAGGGGGCGTGAGTAATATCCAGGAATATATTCTTTATTTTATTATGTATATCAGTTATCTGGTTTCCATAGTACAAGCTTTGCTTAGTTTGGGACTAGATGACGTTGCGTTGTGTTAAATGTCCAGGAATATTTATATTTATATTTATTTATTTATTTATTTCGAACTAAATTTACACATTTACAAATCACCAATAGTAATCAATCTCCCAGCCGTAGTCTATTGGCCACCACTTGCTACCCTTGTGGTCAGATTTCGTCAAATCGATTACTATATATTTATACTTCCTTTGCCTTTGAAGTATTTTCTGTCGACGTTTACGTTGTTTCTCCTAAAAACAATAAAAAAAGATTTAAATGGAAAGGTTTTGATAAATAAGTGATTGAAATTTATGTGTTCTATGAATAAAGAAATTATCTAAATTATCTATCTATCATACAGCGTTATAAATCGCCTTGGATAAATGCCGACACCCACAGGTAGAAATGGGGTGATGACACACATATAAAAAGACACGGATTTAAATGGAAAGGTATAAATAAATTCATCCACGAAGACACGCCCCACTATTCTTCTCAATCGTTGACAGTATATGTATGCAATTCTCCGCTTGTGTGAAGTTCTATAGGTACACATTCATTACCTATGTGTGCACACGCACACCTAAATAAATAGCCTAATCAGGACAAAGTATTGCGATTATATTCCAAATTTCAAAATTCAAAAATTGGTAGGGCGCGTCTACAGATATTGACAGGGCGTCACTATCTATAGATAGTGTCATCATGCCATAGTAGCCTTCCTCGATAGAATTAGATAGCCCATCTAACACTAAAAATTCTTCGAATCGGACCAGTAGTTCCTGAGATTAGCGCGTTCAAACGAACAAACTCTTCAGCTTTATAATATTAGTAGAGAGTATGTTACAGGAGCGAAAACGCGGTCATACAAGCTGCCTTGTCGACTTCAAGGGAAGGGGATAAGGAGAGGATTAATGATAGGAAATTGGGAGAAGAGTGAATATAGGTTTCCGGGCCCGGTTACTGAAAGAAACCGGAAAGGGAGAACCTAGAAATGGGGTGGCGACACATGTTTTATAACCCGTCACTACACGGGATACATGTGTGTAATGTGATTGAAATTTATGTGTCCTATGAATAAAGAAATCATCTATCTATCATACAGCATTACAAATCGCCTTCGATAAGTGTCGACACCTGGTCGAAATGGGGTGGCGACATATTCTAACCCGTTGAACTAAACTCACCTTTAGCATATTATTCAGCTTAATCCTTTGCAAAGCTTCATTCACAGCTTTGGTGTCGGCCCCCACATTGCCTCTCGCGTCCCTCTCTATCTTCAACATGGTGTAATACTTCCGATTTATCTCGTGCATCATGTTCACCAAATGATATATCTCGAGGAATAGCTTCTGCATGAATTCTAAACGTTTAATGTTTATGAATAGAGAGTCAGAACGCGAGCGGACTTCCCGAGGGAATTTGATCGCGTGCACCATTTTTCTGTAGCTGAAATATTTATTTATTTTATTTATTTATTGACGACCCGATTGGCGCAGTGGTTCAGCAATGGTCTATTGCACCGGAGGTTGTGGGTTCGACTCCCACGAGCAGAAAATTATGATGTGATGAACATTGTAATTTTCTACTGTCTGGATGTTAATTTATCTATAGTATGTATGTATTAAAAAAAAAAAGTATGTTTAAGTATGTCTATCAGTTATCTAGTTTCCATAGTACAAGCTTTGCTTAGTTTGGGACTACGTGGCGTTGTGTTAAATGTCCAGGAATATTTATTTATTATTTATTTATTTATTATATATTGGCACAACCAACAGCGTATAAGCTAAACAATCTCAAATATACAAAACAAAACATATTTTCTAGCCTACTAATAATACATGTGAAACAGCATTTGTTCATTAACACGCTCTCGTTATACATAATAATAGAAAAAATAGAAAATTAACAAAAAAAAACCAAAACAAAAATCAGTGCTTATACAAATTAAAATATTAAAAAAAATATATTAATAAATAACCTTTTTTTTATAACAATTTTTGATAAAAAAATAAAAGCTTCTTGATTATACACATGGCTGTATGTATGACATGTAACATAATGTCACAAAATAGGATTACAGTTAATGTATGGAGTGTATAGATCAAAGATCTTAAATCTATACTAATATTATAAAGCTGAAGGGTTTGTTTGTTTGAACGCGCTAATCTCAGAAACTACTGGTCCGATTTGAAAAATTATTTTAGTGTTAGATAGCCCATTTATCGAGGAAGGCTATAGGCTATGTTGAGTAGCGTTGGTTGAGTAGCGATGGTTGGTGGTAATTAAATACTTCACATTAAAATATATATTTATTTTTCTTATACTGTCTTTGTTCTACAAAAGTCAGAACGCTACTAACTATACTTTGCGGTGAGGAATAATGTGAAAACACGAACATATACAAATACTCTGAGCAAGCTGTTTGTATATGTGTGTCCCTACAGGCTATATATCATCCCGATATTCCTACGGGAGCGAAGCCCTGGTGCGCAGCTAGTGTTTAATATACAAATTAAAGACGCGACGAAAACAAAGTTGCAAACTGCAACGTCAAGATTTTATTTACGTTTTAAAAGTGTATTAAATCGGATTATTTGTTCTTCAGTAACATCACATATAGGTATTAAATTAAAAAAACCTCGCCGACACTCCATTATTTTTTACGTGTTTAGGTACATGTTCTGAATGTCCTGTAAAAAAGTGAAACGCTAGCTATGTAACACCTTATATATAGGATTTTAATCACTACAAAATAGGTACTCAATCTCGTGTATGTTTTATGCCCCCTCTACACATTAGCAATACAGCAGAAAGGCGCTTCTAACCACACATAAGCAGAGGCTATACAGTGTTATTAATGAAGCCAATTTATTTGTGGCCATATACCGTTCCCGTAAGATTTTCGAAAACCTATTTCATTCCTGGGGTTTCAAAGAATCTCTATGACACACCCTATATTTAACAATTACGCTATACAATGCTTACCGTTCAAGTATTTGGGATCCTATCTATTTTACTTATACAGACCAGTGGGGCGCTAGTGTCACTTCTGACACTTCACACCTGTTATTTGTGGCGTGCGGACGTACCCATTGAGCTGTGTGCCTACTTACTGATATATGAATCTTTTATTTAATACTCACCTACAAGTATAGGGCATAACAACACTAAAGTATGCTTTTGTTAACGTCTATAATTTTAATGGTCGTGTATGCACGTTTAGGTTGGCAATTTCGGCTAAAACGCCCTATGTTTAAGAGATTTATTGTACTCTATACTGTGTTATTGTCAACTGTTGTGTATGCCTAAAACAAATAAATAAAATAAAGTATGATTACCGTTCAAGTATTTCGGACATGATATAACCCATTTCAAATTGCGCCGACCGTTCATAAAGCGGGCGGATTTTTGTCATTTCTGCATATCTTACGTTCGCGTCTTCAGAATACGTCCTCATGTTGACGAGCAGTCTCTGGTACATCGTATTGGAGTGCCACCAAGCCTCATAGTATTGCTGTTGATCCGTTAGAACGAATATACCTTTAAATAAATGTTTTCGGACATTAATGCTTGATACTATATAATATAAACACTGGGAAGTAACAATCAAGGCTGTTATAAGTGTTCAGCTTGTACTATGGAACCTAGACTGATAGACATACTTAAACATACTTTTTTTTTCGTAAATACATACATAATATAGATAAATGAACACCCAGACAGTAGAAAATTACAATGTTCACCGCATCATAATTTCCTACTCGTGGGGATCGAACCCACACCCTCTGGTGCAATAGACCATTGCAGAACCACTGCGCCGATCGGGTGAAATAACCTTTCTTTTGTGTAAGGAAACATAAAAAATGTAATATATTACAATAAATATCGAAAATACTCTTTAAATTTTACATGATGCAAACTGTCGACTTTTCCCCAAGGAGATTTGGGACACTGTCTATGTGACATTTTCGTACAACGACTGTATGTATTCTATAAACTGTGCTGAGGTGTTTATATCCCCCCCTGGATATCGTGTACCTCTCTACTCTCTATTGTTATTGATTAAAATTTTTATTTTGCAGTAAATATATTTACATTATTTTGAAAAAAACTAGTACTTTCGTCAATTCCCTTAGGTTAAATAGCCGACCCCTACTGAGAAATGGTTTGATTTGCCCTCCCCTAGCCCAGAACCTGGGTGCGCCCATGGTAGCGCTCCATACAATCTCGCCACGAAGACGAGGGACATCACGAACACTTTATCTCTAACCGGTCAGCCACAGCTTCTGGCGGTGCGACTAACAGCTCGGCGGACGGCGCAATGAGCTGGGGCCGCCTCGATACTCGCCAGTACATTTGTTAAATTCGCACATCGCACGCCGCAATTCGCATCGCCAGTAGCTGTGGCTGCGCAGTTAGAGATATTGTTCGTGGTTTTCCCACCTTCGTCTCCGTGTTGACATTGTATAGAGCGCTACAATCTGAAGTAATGATGGTCAAATTACAAAATAAGACGTTTTCCATACTATGCACCTATGACATTAGCACAGTACGAAATCTCACATAGGCAGTGTCCCAAATCTTGTCAAGTTGGAGAAATGTCGAGTTTGCGTCGTGTAAAATTTAAAAAGTATATCTCGATATCTCCGATATCCTTTGTGATATATTGCATTTGTAATGTTTCCTTACACAAGAAAGGTAATTTATTATAATGCAAAAAATAAAATGCTTCATAAATTGTCTTACATTTGTTTCCACCGCCCACCGCTTGCCACGCCGCAATTCGCATCGCTGTTAGCTGTGACTGAGCGGTAATTTCGGAACATTCACACTCTACTAGGAATTGAATCCTTATTTCAATGTGCGAGCATATTTAAAACTTTTTAGGATTATTTTTATACTCACTCCATAAAATAACGCAGCGCTTCATTCTTCATTTGTTTAGTAATGCAATTAAGGATTTAATAGTGTGATAACATGCCTATATTATTTATAATTGCTATTCGATTTTGTAATTTCCACTAAATATACGTCATATTTTTATACGGCATTCTCTACCAATATTGATTTATTTAAAGGTTGGATATACAATAAACATTCAGGGACATTATCATTTAACACTAGGTCATCTAGTCCCAAACTAACGCTGCGATTACACGCACCAATTTATCGTAGTTAGTAAATAGAAATCGAAAGAAAATCGTAAGTATAATCGCTGTTAGGAAGTTAGTCTTCCTATTTAGTCAAATCTTGGGTGCTCGACCGTTCTAACTTCCTATTTAGAACGTAAATCGGAGTGTGTAATCGCAGTTAGAGAGACAGAGAGCTCAGTCGCCGCACGGCGTTCGATGCCGACACATGTGGAGTAAAAATGTATTTACAAAAAGAAAGAGATATTATCGTAAATATTCTGGACATATATAAAGATATGTCGATTTCATCGTAAATTGAATATTTTCTAAAAGATTAATTATAGCTATGCAATATGTATGTTTTATAGATCTTAAACCCATAGCTTAAAAATTGTTTGTAAAACTAAAACCTAAAATAATTAATTCGCAAATAAATAATTAAATGAGGAATCAATGGAAAGGTCCTTCAAAATTAAATACACCGATTTCTTTATAGATTTTTGTATTAATAAGTCGTTGCCGAGAAATACGCTTCAAAATTCATAAAAAATCACATGTCGAAAATTCTGTAGCCTATGCGAGCGAAACTGCGGGCGGAGTTAGTTTAAAATATGATAAAATTTTGTAGAATTCATTTATACATAATTTTTGAAATCCTTTCCTATAAGTCGATATTTTAAATTTGTCATCTTTTTCTATAAATATCAAAAAATAGGATTATTTTAGAGAACGTAAGAGCCATCCTTCCAACACGACGTTCGACTGCCAACTGAGTTAGAGAGCGATCTAGTCAAATGTAATCACAACGTTCAATCTGCAGAGACTGCTCATCGTTTCGATAAATTGTATTATGTAATTTGGCCTTAAGCAGAGCCACTAAGTGACTGATAGACGCCGTACTTAAACAAGGCAGATGGAGTGCGCGAAAGACTTGAGTAACGCTGAAAAGCAAATACAAAATTCAAAATCAAATACTAAAACGTTTGTTTTATTTGACATAAAAAAGCCGTCTTGTGTTATTATAACATTGTAAAATTGTTGTTTTCGAAGGCAAAAATAAGATAGATTTAACTTTTCACATATAACTAACCATTATTTGGCTTATTAATTTTTTTAATCCAATCAATTTGTGGTAGTTAGCGTCACTCGAGTTTTCGGCACACTCCATCTGCCTTTTATTCTTTAATCTGTGGTATAGATAAATTAACACCCAGGCAGTAGAAAATTACAATGCTTATCATACAATAATGTTCTACTCGTGGGGATCGAACCCACATAAAAAAGGACGTTTTATTAAAATGGTATTTGCTAGGGTGAACGCACAATATCATTTGATATTTATGATTTTTCCGTTACAAACTAGTAGGTTCAAAAAATAGTTGGAATGGATTTTATAGGAATTGAATAGCATTTTCAAGTTATAAACTATGTAATTGGTGCTAACATTTTTTAAGTTAATAAGTAGTGGTGTATTTATACTTAGTAGGTTTTTTATCATTTCTTCCTTTCCTCTTAAGCAGTGGCTAGGCTCTATTTAAAAGACCACCATAGCAGAAAATATCTGAGGTTGGTTCGAAGGCAGATAAATAATACAAGTAATAAATTCAAATATTTAATGTACATTTATTCGAAATTACATTACTGTATCACACGAAATCAAAGCCCGCGTTGCGTTTAATTATAAAAAAAAATTAATTCGCATTCAACGTGTTAAGGGCTTAAGCCTTTGCGATATTTACAAATATTTATACATATAACGGCGGCAAAATGTCACTTTGACAGTTAAACCCGCCAAATGTCACATTGACATCCGTCAAATGTCATTTTGACACTTGTTCCCGCCGAAGTTAGAATACAAAATGGCGTTCCGTATGAACGAAATGTCAAGCTCTAACCTCAAATACGAAGCGCCAGCTTCCTTATAGCAAATGTGGGCAAAGTTAAGTTTATATTGTTATAAAAATGAGCTTCCATTATAATAACGAACATGTTCCTCTCGAATTCAACTATTGTATTACTATAGTAAACATTTTATATAAAACAGCGTCGATTACAAAAATTAAGTTCGGCAAATGCTGGATGAGATTTTTCGCACAAAATAGCACATTTCAACACAAAAGCAATCCAACGACATATTCAATTATTTTAACAATCAAAACGTTATTTCCCATCCATACATACAAAATTAAGCACATTATTGTTGATGGCAACGCTGTCATATGGCGTTGATATGTACAAATGTTAGGTTTTACGATGAAACTCATAAGAGAAAAAGCAACACCTTCCCTCCAATGTTTTGCTAGTTGCATCGCATATTTTTATACAATTGATGATCAATTGAAGTACGCATTCGTTTCCGAAAAGATTGTTCAGTAAACTTAATGTAAGCACGAGTATTGAAAATTAGGAAGCAAAAAATAACCATGGTATCGATCCATTTTACGAAAAAAATACTCAACGTACGCAGCAAAATAAAGGCTTCTTTTAACATATAATTTGTACATATCACCGACAATTTAACAGTAAAAAAATGAGTTTCAAAAATTATAAAAATAAAAAGGACATAATTCTCATAACAACCAGTGCATTAAAATTATGTACCCTCCGTTCATTTGGACATAATTTAAGTACAAATAACAACCAATTTCAATTAAGAACATATACAAACATTTATAATTTCATACTCTGAACTATGTAATTTTTATTCGTGAGAATATCAACCAACAATTTTTGTACCTGGCAACATAGACATATGCAACAGGGCTATTGCGTATCTTCGTTAATAACTGAAGTGTAAATTTTGCAAATTACCAACAATCAACTGTCAAACTACAATTTTCGTATTAGCTATAAAATGTGCAAATCCTTGGTTACCTAGGTATATCAATCAATTAAGAATTTAAGAAAACTTGTTTTTTCCTAAGCACAATGTCACAGACAAAGGAACATAAGTTACTTACCGATATTCTATCAGAAAATTTGACATTGGCAAAATCCGTTAGCGACAGGACTGCCATTTTCAATATTCTATCTATCCCTTGCTTTGCTTACTAAAGTCAGACAAATCTATCTATTTGCACTTACTTTGATTTCAATATGCTGTCGACGATAGCCTTTGCTATGACTTTTGTCAATCTAACGTCATATAATCTGAGATAACAATCTATCCATTACTTTTGATACACTATTGAAAACGGTCGTAAAAGTAGAAGAAAGTGTGCAAACAATGACGTCATGAGCACCGAATCAATTTGATCGACACCGTAACTCATTTTGACAGATGTTTTTGTATCGATAATTTGGGTTTTACACTGGCATTTGATATCAACGAAAAATTTACAGATTTTCAGAAAGTCTTTAACGGTACCTATGATCTTTGCATTCGAATAGCAGTAAATTTATCGATATTATGCAGCTAATTTGAAAACAACGTATGTTAAAAAGGAACCAATTTCAAATCATCGATACAAAAACATCTGTCAAAACGGGATTAGGTGCTCATGACGTAATTTTTAACCGATTTTCAAAAAAAGGAGGAGGTTATCAATTCGACTTTATTTTTTTTATTTATGTTAGCGCATATCTCCGGCGTTTGTGGACCGATTTGGAAAATTCTTTTTGCATTCGAAAAATTCACTTTGCAACGTGATCTACACTTTCAGTTCTCAACTAACGCAATGGCCTTGCAGAAGCGCTAAAGGGCTTGTATCCAATTATCGATAAACATAGGTAAGTATTTTAAGCTACTTTATGCCATGATTACGAAGACAAATATAATAAAAAAATCACAATGGCAGACCTATTATTGGAGCAAGCTTTCTTTGACATTAAGTAAAATTGAAGTCAACATTTTGACATTTTGTAAGTAAACTAAGTTTGCATGTTACGATTTCCATTTTAAAACAAGAAAATATTTTTCGTATCATAGGAATACGGTCCAATATAAAATAAAAGCGAATGGCATCAGCAGTAATCTATGTAATAGCGATTAGCCAATCACGAGCGAGAATTTAAATCATCATGAACATATCTACCAATCAGAAAGTATCCTTAACATGAGCTACCATTTATATATTATAAAGTTTTCCTTAAGGTTCTGAATTTATTAACCGATTATGCTACGGATTTAGAACGAACTGTAAGAATTTAGACACACTTTGAAAAAATTATAATAGCTGCTAATATAAAACAGTCACGTTTGTTACAACCCTTATAACTGGAGATCTGCTGAACCAATTCGGCAGAAAATGAAGAATGTTAACAAATTTTATTTTTAAGCTTTTCATGTTGTTTTTTTTTAACTAAAAATACTGTTGAAAAAATTATTTTGTTACGTCAATTAGTTTTTGATTTATAAGCAAAACAAATCTTAATCGCCCGACGCGGCGATTGCGGCGGTGTGACGTCATAAAACAGACAGCTCATGCGCTCGCTATAGCGCTTCCCGCACGTATTATAGTTGCTGCGAAGTAGCGCGGCGTCTGTTTTGTGACGTCACAAGCGGTCACGTGACTTTAGCGGAACCCGAAAGTTTAAAAGCTTATAAAATGAAAACTACTTGGTATTTTTGACTGCAACAAAAAACAGTGTATTTGTATAGGTACAAGCTATACTGTAACAAACAGTCAACCTATTTGGCATACCTAGTAACATTCTCCATTCTTGGGGAGATAGATTAGTACTAGGAGAATAACATAGGATACTTTTAATCCCGGAAATCTACGGGAACGGGTTTAATATGAGGATGAAACTGCACAGCTCGTATGTATATAAGAGTAACTCATATTAGGATTACAGTTACAATCATTCTGACTGTATTTTCACACAAATTTTGATATTAATAGCAGCCAATTGTCTAATACCCGGCTTCTGAGTTCGGCCGTTTTCAACATTCTATCTATCCCTTATTTTGCTTACTAAAGACAGACAAATCTATCTATTTGCACTTACTTTGATTTCAATATCCTAACGACGGATACATTTGCAATGACTTTTGTCTATATATTGTCAATTTGACATAACAATCTATCCATAATCATTGATATTGAAAATGGCAGTTCAACGCTAGTGTATCTATTCGATAGTGCTAAACGTTTGGTAATGTGTGGCAATTGCGTTTCTGAGCAACGCGTCATTGTCAAATTTCATCTCAAATTTGTTTGACAGTTAACTTTAATTAATCCATAACTATTAACTCAGCATTAAGCGAGGTATTAACACCCGTATTCTAATACGTATCTCGAGCATTCCTCGACTTTACTCAAACTCTGTCAACGAAAATTTACATTCTGAGTCGGGAAAAACTTAAACTCACGACCATACATTAAGAAAGTTTCGGAGAAGAAAATTTAACACCTCAATCCGTTACTTCGATCTATTTATTAATAAAATATTGTAATTTTTGTTATTTCAATCATAAATTTTCGATTGAAATTTGTCATACGTCATATTTGACGTAACCTGAGTGGAAGTAAAATTAAGGTAACTTCTTAGAATACGGGTATAAGTCTCAAATATCTCCAGCGTTTATACATTCTTGCGGGCACTTGACATTGGCATAATCTATCTTTGGAAAATGGAAAACCCACAGATTAGAGAATAAAAGGCAGATGGAGTGCGGCCCAAGACTCAAGTGACGCCGAAAAGCAAATACAAACTTCAAAAGCAAATACAAAAATGTTCTTCTAGTTTGACACAACACATCACGAGGGCTTCGAAATTTTCAAATTTCACTTACACAGATGCACGTGTACGTACGTGTAGTTAGCGTCACTCGAGTCTTTGGAAGACTCCATCTGCCTTTTATTCTCTAATCTGTGTGGAAAACCAGTAACAAAAAAAAATAACTTTTGACAGTTCGACTAACATACTCAGAAATCGGGCATCAGTATGTAAAAAGGCGTAGATAGAATAGGAGTTAAAAAGCACATTTTTATGCTATATTGTCATAGTTTCGATGTATTCTATCTTCGTCTTTTTATTTATATTTTTAATTTCAACCACAGACGATGTATAGAACTAGATAAAATAAAAATGGACATTTGTCAAAATAAGATTTCATAGCTAGCATAGCATATTAAATTATTTTTTTCCAAAATAATACCTCGGTAATAATATTTCATACAAGTATATTTTTTTCATGAAATAAAAATGTGACAGTTGCTTTAAATTAATATCGCCATTGTAGCGCGTAATAGAAATATAAATATGACAATAGAGCTTATGCAATGTACATTAGCCGTTGCAAGTTAGTATCTTTTTTATTATGCAGTACTTTATCTTTAAGGCGTGAAAATTTTGAACAAAACGAATATGTTCATACCGGTGCCTACAGTTCATTCTCGTATACAGGCGCTCTATGATTTTTAATACTCTACCTATACATTGACCCACTTGCGTGTCTAGTTTTATACATAGTCTGTGATTGCCAATTAATATCATACTCTGTCACCAACATACCAGAATATTTTAAAGAATAATAATATAAAAATTATAAAAAAAGTACCGACACTTCTAAATTTTAAAATTTTCATACCAGCGAGCAGTAAACTCGATTATTTAAAAATCGGTTTAACGGTTTTTTATCTTACTCCTAAATAATTTCAATCCTAATGGAATATTATTGCACAGTACATATATCTACTTTTGTTATGTGTTTTTTATAAATACTTTTTTATATAAATTTCGATTGCAGTATAATTCCTCTATTGCACATAATTTTCCTCTAAACCACTATACTACCAATATTATCAATGTGAAATGTATGTTTGTCAGTTAATTACGTCCGAACCGCTAAACGGATTTTGGTGAAATTTAATTTACATATAGACCATTATATTTTACGACATCCTCTGAGCTTAAGAGAAAAATTTGTTAGTTACTACGGTAAAAAATCCCTTGATTTTTTTTATATTGCTACATCCAGCTCGAAGGACCAAAAACTAAATAACTTCACGCGATCTCGTTCCGCGCATCTATTTATATATAGATAATAAATTTCATATACTTTTATGAGAAAAACAAGATACATCAATTTGATGTACCGAATATCTATAAATATATTAACATGTATGTATGTCCGCCTTTAATAAAGCTGTACGACTAAATCGCTTTTTTCTCGCTTGTTCTACTAAACTTTTAAATATTAAGTTATCGTTCAACCGTTTTAAATCCAACCTTATACTATACGCAATAGAGTATAAAATCGTAGAACAAGCTAGAAACATCAAGCTTCGGACGCGGCATATAAAATCTGAAACTATACATTTTTACAATAATACTATATAATTTACATCTCAAATCGATACCCGTTTTATCTATTCGAATGCGTGCGTTTCTCGCAGAACTCCGAACATCGACAATCCTCTGTTATAGAGTCAAGTGACATGAGACTCTCTTGGCTCGTCCGTAGACACGCCCTGCATCTAGAGTCTATGGACGTCCCACTTTGCGAGTTCGCGTCTTCAGAAACCGACTCTAGCGACCTCAAGCTTTCCACAGAAGTGAGTTTGTATGAACGTCGAAACTCTGCTATTTCTTCTTCACTCATATTCAACGCTAGCAGAGAGTCTCGCGCCATCTTTCCTAAGGAAGACACTTTTTTCTTCTTTTTACTGAGTATAGAGTCCATTTTCGAAAGCGGACACGGTTTATTCAAACTCTCCGGTAGAGATTTCGGACTTGATCCAGTTCTAGAGCGTAATTTCGACCTTCGTTCCGGTATATCTCGCGGAGTCGTACTTTCCGGGACTTTAAAAGCTATAGTCTTCATTTTCGGACTCTCCTTTTCGATCCGTTTAGTCAAATCTTCGAGCGAATTCGATTTCTTTATTTTCGCCCGCTCCGGTATAACGGGTGAACTCTTTCGACCTTTAACGTCTATCGCAAATTCGGGAATTTCTTCCGCTTCATCTACAACTAATTCTGGGGAGAGATCAACTAATTGTTCCTTATTTTCCGCATCTTTCAATTCCTGGGCTAAAGACGATTCGGCTTTCACATCGAACTGTTTCTCCTTTTCATACTCCAAATATGACAGAGCGTCTTTTCCAACATCAACTGAGCCCAATTCTTTAATGAATTTATTTTCATCGTCAACTTTGACGTCATCAATATATGCTAATTGTATACAATCGTCTGCGGCTACGTCACAAGTTTCATCTATATTAGCGATCGGTGCCAAATCACTTTGAGGCTTAACGTCTTCGGTTTTAGACTCACTTTTCTCTAGCATGGGCGTTTTGATCTCCCATATAGTGCTCACTATGGGTTGGTTTTTAATCTGTCTGTCTGTTAACTCATACGCCAAAGCTTTAGTGGACATGCTGGCTGTTATAGTATTTTCTGGACTAATATTCTCTTTGATTCCTCTAATAACCTTTTGTGGGAACTTTTCAACGGGCTGTCCGGCTTCCGGACTCTGTTTCTCAAGCGAGTTTTCAGATCCTGTCGACTTTAACACTGAAGCGAAAGACCTGGGTCTCACGTCTATTTTCTCGTCTAACTTAACAATAACTTTACAGTCGTCTTTTTCAGTTTTCTCTATAGTTTCTGGATTGTCGTTTTTCGATTCGTTGGGCAAAATGAGATCTATAATATCACACGCGGCCGGCTTACTATCGTCCGAGCTTGCGTCCGTTTTACTTATATCTAAAGTTTGTACTAATTTTTCATCGGTGGTTATTTCGGTAACTACGTTGTCTCCTGCGTTCGGAAAGCTCTGGAATTCGCTTAGCGTGTTTTCCGTGTCCGTAGACGGGGTTTTGCTATCAAGTTTCTTGGAGAAAGACTCGTCTACGAATGAAACTTGGACTCTTTCGGACAGAGTGGAATCCGTAGCTTCGGACAGACTATCGCAGTCCTTGTCATCTTTGTCCGATTTGTCCGAAGAGCTAGCCCAAGACCAGAACGAGCTTGTCAAAGAGGAATCTTTCCTAGGCGGAGTGCTAGACGTCGATTTCTTGTCTTCTTCCGACGTTGTCCTTGAGAACAAGCTGCTCGGATGTTGAAATAGGCTCAAAAGCTTTTCCAAATTCGTCGGGAATTTGTTCTCTATTTTCTCAGGATCGGGTCTCGGTATGTGGAAGCTTGGAGACGGTGCGACCCAAGAAATCTTCCTCATTCTTTCTAACCCTTTAGATTTTAAAGCAGGCACATCCAACAGACTTGAAGTCCGTTTCGGTGACGTCAACGTGTCTTGCGAAGTTTTGACCGAGTCTTTCAAACTGGAACTGTTTGTGAGAGTGCCTTCATTGGAAGAACTATCCTCTTTGATTTCTGATGGATTCAAGGAATGTTCGATCCCAGAATCAGCTGACGTCACCATCATTTTCTCGTGCCGCGCCGATTCTATAGAACTGACACTAGCTTCTAAACTAGACAGCGAATCGTGTATTTTCTTCGATCCACCAAATATAATCGGCGAGACACTTTCATTCGAACTTATAGACACGTTCAAATTCACTGGTGTCACTTCACTGGTCGACTCGACGCTACTCTCCGTCGAAAACTGCTTCCTTTTCGACTCAACCGTCTCCACTATGATCGGTCGATTCAAACGATGTTCCGTATTCAAACTTTCCACGGAACTACCGGATATTTCTAACGATGAACTACTGTCGCAGAAGGCACTAACTTGTTTTCGCATGAGTCTAGACACTTCCAAGTCCGGACTGTCCAGACTCGATTCACTCTTATTCTTCTTTAAAACTACATTATCACGAGCAGGTACAACGTTGGCTATATCTAAATCCTTCTTCCGCGTTTTCGTGGATAAATCTTGCATTTCTTGTATTAAATTACCTAAATCGGCCGTGATGGCCTCTATTTGTTTAATGGCTACTTCCCCCTTAACATCTATATTTACATTTTGGTCAGAATGTACTTTGGTTTTAACGGTTTCGTTTTTGACGGTGACCGCGACCTCGACGTCTATTCTGTCAGTGTCAGTCACTTCGACGTTATTTTTGACGAGTTTCGTCTCAGTTTTGACGGTTTTATCGCCGCTAACTTCGGAGTGGGATACTTGTTCAACTCTATCGTTATAACCACTGTTTTTATTGAATAGATCGCTTAATTTAACTTTATCACTAAGTTTTACATCTAAAACAGTATCACTAATCACATTCGCGTCTTCAGACACTTTTGTATCACTTTTAGCGTCCTTACAATCTTTAGGCACTGAATCTTTGATAGTTCGTAAGGGATCGAAAACATCTTCAATATTATCGACTATATTTGTAACTGCGACTTTTACTACGCCCGTATTTTTATCGATTTGAGCAGGCTCAGGTTTTTCTTTATCACAAGAACTTATTAAACATATCGGTGGAAGTTCTGTTTTATTTTCTACGTGTTTAGGTCCGTGTATCACAGATTCTGATTTTAATAAAACTTCGAGAGGCTCGATTTCAGTTACGATTTCTGTGACGACACTCTCTATTTTCTTTTTATTTTTAGACGCTAATTCAGCCTTATTTTTGTCTGTATCTAACTTTTTGACGTTTTCTTTGCTTACATTTTTTCGTTCATCAGTTTGCGTTCCAATGTCCATGCTTACATTTTCAATCTTCGAAACAATTAATTCTTGTGGTCCACTAGCAATGTCACACTTTCCTTTATCTTTCGTTTCTGCATTTTCTTTCTTTTCAATTTCCAATTTCTTCATATCCTCAATTATTCCTGACAAGTTGGGCTCTTTGTTTATCACTGTACTGTCAGAAATAATTTCTTTATCACATTTGACGTCATCGTCAATAATTTTAGCGTGTACTACGTCACTTTTCTGGTCACCCTTTGCACTAGGTAAACCAGATGTAACATCATTTTTAACAATTTCTTGTATAATTTTATGTTCTTGCATACTTTCAGCACTATCTTTATTTTGAACAGTCAATTTTTCGTCATTAATTATTTCTTTTTCGTCACTTTTAACACTTTTATGATCAATTGTGTCACCTTTGAGAACGTTATTGTCTTTAGGGTCGACTTTAACACTTTCCTTAGTGGCAATTTTAATAATTTTATTGTCTGTAGGTTTTAAAACACTTTTATTGACTGTAACATCACTTTTGATACTAGTGATATCTTTGACATCGCTTTTAACACTCGTACCATCTATAGTATCTTTTTTGACACCCGCATCATCTTTAACGTTACTTATACCACTTATATCGTCTTTACCATCACTTTTACCGTCCTTTGTATCAATTTTACCACTTTTACTAACTATACTGTCCTTTGTAACACTTTTACCATCTTTAATATCACTTTTCCCTCCCACACCATCCTTAGAATCACTCTTATTATTTTTTACTTTATCGTCTTTAGAATCACCACTTTTATTGTCTTTGACATCACTTTTATCACCTAAACAATCTTTATCTCTACTCCCACTCAAATCATCATTACCTCTTACAACGTCTTTAGTATCACTTTTACCTTTATCTTTAAGGTTAATTTCACCACGTTTATCGTCTTTCATATCACTTTTACCGTCTTTAATGTCAGTTTTATCACTTTTATCACTAGTCACACTATCACTAACACTTTCAGGTACTCTCTCAGTAGCGGCGAGCGGTGTCGGCGAGGGCGAGGGGTTGTACATCGTGTCATAGTTTCTTGTCACAGAGAATCGTGACGATGGTCGTCTCGGTTGAGCCGGATGGATTTGAATTTGGGGCGGTTCTGCTACCTGAAATGAGAAAAAACAATTAATAAATATCTACACTAAAATATTGTAAAGTTTTAGGAAGTGGATAATAAGTGTAAATTAAGATGATTTGGTGATACTGAGTTTTAGGATAATAGTTAAGTTTCAAATCTGTCTAAATCGTAAAAAAGCTCTTTATTTATTTTTAGTAGCTTGAGAATGTTGAATGTCCTGTATTTATTAATAATCCAAGATACATATTTCTTTGTAATGAATTTGATTACCTGTACAACTTTAAATCTAGACGGTGTCGGGCAATACGACGGTCGTGTTGGTGTGGAGGGACTCGAGCTGTCCGTTGACGAATCGCGCTCTGGGGTTACTCGGGTCACCTGCAATGACAATATTATTGTTTTTTTATGTTTAAAACAGTGGTTGATCGAAAAGTTAATATTTCTTGTGTATGTTTTAATGAGCGTAATTTCCATATTGAATAAAATGCTTTTAATCCACTAAAGGGTTAAATAATAATGTATAATAAAGTGACACCCGGATGGAACGAAGTTCTTATTTTTTATATATAGTATACACTCAACAAGAATAATCGTCGCGACACTACACTGTTCAATGCGAAATAGAAATGAAAATATCTGGCTTGCTTTCTATAAGAGAGAGAGAGACAGAGAAACATACGACGCCGTACAGCTTACAATAGCTTACTATAGCAAAGTTTCGTGACATTTTCGTAAGAATTTTTTCCGTCTAGCCCCCTTTCACAACGCGCGATAAGGAACTACGTTCCAAAACATTTTTATTCAGCAATTGAAAAAAAAATTACCTCAAAATATATATATTTTATTGAGTACATATATCATTATTTTTTAATATAATATAATTAACACGTAGACAATAATTAAAAAAACAAGTAGACTTAAATTTTTAACTTTAAGACAAGTAGACACACGCGAACATATAGGGTATATGTATTATTTGTATATCTTACATAAAATCTCGAATTAGCATGTGTAGCCGGCACCGGGCTCCCGGCCGGCGAGGGCGAGGGCGAAGGCGCCGGGGACGGCGCCGGCGAGGGCGCGGGCGAAGGCGCCGGCGAGCGGAGACGCACGCGGCGCTCTTCGTCACTCGACGGCTGAAATTCACGATAGGTATATTTAAGAACTTTATTATTTCTCCAAGATTATCTTACAATTATCACTTACTAGCTGTGCCCCGCGGTTTCGCCCGCGTATATAGCCCGATCCCGTGGGATTTCCGGGATTAAAAGTATCCCATGTCATTCTCCCGGTCCTAAACCTTCTGCCTACGAATTTTCAGCTAATCGGTTCAGCCGTTCTTGAGTTACAAGTGGAGTAACTGACACGACTTTCTTTAACCGTTGATAATGAGCGGTTACCCATCCAGTTTGTGACACCACCTAACGCTGCCTAACTTAACTAACTGATTATTTGCCCGTCTTAGTCCCTTACCTTGGCTAGTAGCGCGGTAGGGTGCGATACTGAGCGGTCACCCATCCAAATTGTGACCCCACCTAACGCTGCTTAACTGAACTAACTGATTATTAGCCTGTCCTACGAGACTCAAGCCCTTTACCTTGGCCAGTAGCGCAGTAGTGTGCGCGTGCGCAGTGTGACACGTCAGGCTGATCTTGCGCAGCGGCCGCAGCGAGCTCGCCGGCTCGTTCCGTTGGCAGATCGCCCTGATCTCTTGCGTCAACCGGAGTATGGTCGGGGATGCTGGGGTGAGATTTTACCAAGCTACTTTTACCGTTGATAATGAGCGGTCACCCATCCAGATTCTGACCCCAACTAACGCCGCTTAACTTACTAAATATATTCCGACCAACATATAACTGATTAATTATTGATAATGAGCGGTCACCCATCCAGATTCCGACACCACCTAACGTCGCTTAACTTGCTGAATATATTCCGACCAGTAAATATAACTGATTATTGACACTGAGCGGACACCCATCCAGATTGTGACACCACCTAACGCTGCTTAACTTAACTAACTGATTATTAGCCTGTCTTAGCCCGTTACCTTGGCCAGTAGCGCGGTAGTGTGCGCGTGCGCAGTGTGGCACGTCAGGCTGATCTTGCGCAGCGGCCGCAGCGAGCTCGCCGGCTCGTTCCGTTGGCAGATCGCTCTGATCTCTTGCGTCAAACGAAGTATGGTCGCCGTTTCGGTGCAGGTTTGCGCGTTCACTGTTGGGTTGGAGTTTTCCTGGAAATATGTTACAATCTTTATTAAATAAAATACTTTTTCAAGGATTTTAAACGCGGTTTATTTTACATTATTATATACCCGACGTTTCGAGCACTTTACAGCGAGCGTGGTCACGGGCGACTGAGATGACCGCTAATAAAATCCTTTAAAAAGTATTTTATTTAATATGGAAAGTACTCGCGTTAAAACAAACACAAGAAACTACTATGTTATAATCCTTGTAATAATTTATATTAAGTTTAAAAAACTTAAAGTTAAAGTCAACTGTTTATTTCTCACTTTTAGAACGTCGTTACATTTACATAATCAACCTAACCTATATCTAAAATTAACCATAACCAACTATAGACTAAAGTATACACACAAGCTCATAACACTATCTAATTTTAAGGGATCATTATTCTTGAAAATTTATGATTGATTTTGACATTGACAAGTCTAAATGGTATATTTTTTATTCAATTCTCAATTTAATTCATCATAGACAATCCATACCACCGGATCGTCCAGGTCGATCTGTGTGAGCGTTCTGTTGTCTTTTATTATATGTAATTACGTAAATTAGACGTTTTTCGCCTGTACTAAACTTATTAAAACAATTTCGATTGCCATAGACAATTTCTTCACTTGTAACACAGGTTTCTCTAAACATATTTCAAGCACCAGCCTCTTGACACAGATATAGTTTAACGAAAATAGAATTACGGGCGTTTTCAATGTTTTATCTATCCCTTGTTTTGCTTACTAAAGTCAGGCAAATCTATCTATTTGCACTTACTTTGATTTCGATGTGCTGTCGATGGATTGAGCCTTTGTTATGACTTTTGACAATCAAATGTCATTTAATCTGAGATTACAATCTATCCATAATCTTTGATACATTATTGAAAATGGCCGTTATTTTATATTAACTACCTTTGTGTTGAGAGGAAATAAATGTTTTATTATTATTATTATTCATACCATCGGATCGTCCAGATCAACCCGCGTGAGTGTTCTATTGTCTTTTCTATACTAATATTATAAAGCTGAAGAGTTTGTTTGTTTGTTTGTTTGTTTGAACGCGCTAATCTCAGAAACTACTGGACCGATTTGAAAAATTCTTTTAGTGTTAGATAGCCCATTTATCGAGGAAGGCTATAGGCTATATATCATCCCGATATTCCCACGGGAGCGAAGCCCTGGTGCGCAGCTAGTCGTTACATAAATGAAATACACGTTTATCGACCCGTCCTAAGGATATTCAAATAAATTTCTGTTGCTATAGACAATACTTTAACGAAAATAGAGTTTTTCTTTATTAACAACCTTTGTGTTGAGAGGAGATAAATGTTTTTTTTTATTATTATTATCATCCATACCACCGGATCGTCCAGGTCGATCTGCGTGAGCGTCCTGTTGTCCTTGACCGCGTTGCATATCGCCTGCAGCCCGGCCACGCCGAGCCGGTTGTCGCGCAGATCCAGTCTCTGAAATTATAAATATTTATGTTACGAATTTGTTACTTTTATTTTATTTATTATTTATTTATGAAAAAGAACATTACAGTTATACAAGACCTTAGTAAAACAACAAAGTAACATAAAAAACCACAAAAAAATCTTCTATTACTAATACAGTATATAAGATAAACTTAGCCTAACACAAAACGAAACCCAACCCACAATATATATATATTTTTTACTATACTCTGAAATCAAATGAAATCAATTAAATATCCAATAATGTTACGATTTTGTTGAAGTTATATATTAGCTGACCCGTCGAATTTCATACCGCCATTTTTTAACGTGACGTATTTGACAGACACGAATTATTGGTAAGGTATAAAAATAATTGTGGTGTTAACTATTCACAATTTCTTCATATTTTCTCACCGTTTAAATCTTAACTGGATTTCTACGAATATTTCAAGATTAAAATTATTCAAATCATTTTTGCCGCTCTCGTGTTTTAGTGAGACTAACGAAACGAAATTGATTTTTATTTATATAGATGAAATGAATGAAAATAAATTTATTGCACACGCTCCTCTCCTCCCAACTCCCCTCTCTCCCTAGGGGAAGGATCCCCTTCCTTCTTGCGGCGCGGCATCTGTGACACTTTGCTGTTGCAGATGTTCATGGGCTGCGGTCACTCACTTAACATCAGGTGAGCTGTGTACTGCGCTTGCCTGCTGTTACATAAAGAGATGTTTGAATAAAAGTGAAACAAAAAAGGATATAATTTGACGACTCGACAGGCGCAGTGGATACGACAATGGTCTATTGCGGAGGATGTGGGTTCGATCCCTACAAGAAAATTACCATGTGATGAACATTATAATTTTCTACTGTCTGGGTGTTCATTCATCTATAGTATATACGTATTTACAAAAAAAAGTATGTTTATCACTTATCTAGTTTCCATAGTACAAGCTTTGCTTAGTTTTCGACTAGATGGCGTTGTGTTAACTGTAAAAAAAAATTCAAAGGATTCCGCGCCGCCTTTCGCGTTTCTGCCCAGGGACACTAGGGCTCCGGCGCTCACCTGCAGCTTGCAGTGGGCGCGCAGCAGCTCGGCGAGGCTCTTGGCCGCGGAGCCGCCGAGCCGCGCCGCCTGCAGCCCGAGGGACACTAGGGCTCCGGCGCCGCCCATCACGAGCGTCTTCACGCCCTCCGAGCCGAGCGCGTTGCGGCCCACGTTCAGCACGCAGAGGGATTGGGACGTCCGCTGTACGAAACATTGTAATTAAAAACACAGAACAAGTTGAAAAATGAACTATAACTTCAGTCTATAACTCAAAGTATTCAGATATTTCTATCGAGATGGCTTACATAAAATAATGACTTTTAAGATACTTAAATATTTAATAGGCTGAATCGTCTACAGATCAGTCACAGATCAGTCATTCATTCACTCATTCACTTGATACATTTAGAGAACCTCAAATATTTTTTTATTATCCTCAGGTTCGAGGTAACAAACAAACAAACAAGCTCTTCCTCTTTGTAATATATGTGTAAATAAATAGTCATTAAATCACAATGTTGAAATATTTTCGCCGCTAAGCATATATTACACTTTCCAACATCAATCGGACTGGTCGAGGATCCTCCCTTCTCATTGGTGGAATAATACCATCCTCCACACATTCATTCAGTTATTCATTCATTCATTCGCTTGACACAATAAGAGAATCTCAATTTCTACCCTACGATTCAACTTAACAAACAAACAAACCTCTTTATAATATCAGTATAGATAAATACTCATAAATTATCCTTAAAAAGAAAACTGAAATCTTACCAACACTTTGGCCAAATGGTGAGCACAGTTTCTCGTCAACTGGTTGTTCCAAAGCACTAAAAATGCTAAACCGCGAGATTCGTACCCGCTCACTGTAAAGCGAAAATAATATCTAATAATAATAATAATAAATATTTATTGCGAACAATATAACAGCCACACAGAATAAAAATACAGTAAAAAGAAGACAAAAAATAGAACATAACAAACTTAAAATTAATATCAAAGAGTAAAAAAAAAGAAAAAAAAACAAAAGCAGTACATAAATAGATAAAAAAAAATACAGAATATAATGTAAATTAATGTACTGTGTGGCGGATTCTGCCAATCTATTCAGTATATTTACATAGCAGGCAGGCACGGAATGGATTAAAAAAGCCACAAACCGAAAACTGTGGAAAATTTTGGGGGACGCCTTTACCCAAATAGGCGCCTCAACTTAATTATAATATAAAATAGTCAGTTAAATTAACGCATGCTTAAATATTGTCACTAAAGCATAGATACACTAGCGTCAATTTAACCAAAATAAATATTTTAATTTTTAGTTATGTTTAGTTACAACTGTTATAATATTTAGTTCTGTAATATACTGTAAAAAGCTGTAGTCAATAAGTTGAGCAAATATGGCTTATTATTATTATTATTATACAATTTAACACTTTTATACACACCGCAATAAGATACAGAATGGTAGGGTAAAACAAAACGGATTGTATAAAGGGTCGGCTTTATCGCTGATTAGCGATTTCTTCCAAGCGACCCCTTAGGCACAGGATAAATAAAACAAAATGCTTTGAGGCAGGTGGCAATAAAACTGTGGAACTGCGTAGATTAAGTGCAATTGTGACAATTTTATCTTTCCTTTAATATATTTGTAATACAAAAAGAAAATCAATACTAAATTTATATTAATTTGAGTGCGTGCGCGTGCGTGTATGTTTATATTAATTTGTGGGTAAGTGCGTGCGTGAGTGCGTGCGTTAGTTTATACACTACAAGTTGAGATCAAAAGCCACTAGTCAATTTACTCACGTGGACAATGATGAGGCGACAGGGGGGAGGTGGGCGCGGATGGGGGGGTGTACGCCGACTGCTCCACTAGCGCTTCCGCTATGTGACCCACACCGGCGTCCTGAAAAAACAAATCATCAATTAAAGTAAATAAAGAATCAAATTAAGAATTTAATAAAAACTTTGTTTGTTTGTAATGGATAGGTTCAAAAACTATTGGACCAATTTTAAAAATTCTCAATAATAAATATTCCTGGATATTTAACACAACGCCATCTAGTTCCAAACTAAGCGGAGCTTGTACTATGGATACTAGATAACTGATAGGCATACTTAAACATCCTTTTTTTTTGTAAATACATTCATACTATACATAATGACGAATCATCATTCGCCACGATTGGGCCAAGCTCGCACTGGTGTAAATACCACCCCCCAGCAGAAGACCGGCGTGAAGCAGTATTGCACTGTGTGCAATACGGTGAGGGGGGGCCCGGAGACCTGTATTCCCATCCCATTCCTCTCCCACCCTGTTCTGCTCCTCTCCCAACTATCATTGACCCTCTCCTTATCCCCACCCCTTCCTTCGAGCCGACGCGGCATCAACACTTTGCTGCTGTAGATGTTCATGGGCTGCGGTCAGTCACTTAACATCAGGTTAACCGCATGCTCCACTTGCCTGCTTTGACATAAATAACTCACCTATATATGGTTGTTGGACAAGTCCAACAGCTGATTCCAGCTGCAGAGCATCTGACGGTGCTGATGGATCCTCGCTCTGACTGAGCTGAAGGTGACCTCACCTGTATGTGGTTGTTGGACAAGTCCAGCAGCTGCAGCCTCGTGTTGTAGCGCAGCAGGGATCCCAGCTGCAGAGC
>LQNK01000932.1:0-39189 GCA_001586405.1 Phoebis sennae
AAGCATTGATATAAAATATTGGTTCCGATTGAATTTTAAAATTATACAGACAAGCGTGTAACTAAAATACTTATAATTAAAGTCATAATATCATTTTTATAATAACTATGTTAATTTTGTAGTCTACGCGTGCGAAGCCGCGGGCAAAAGCTAGTTTTTAATAAAAATGATATGAAAAATAGCTCAATGTATATAGGTTTTTTGTACTATTTCATTTATTATATAAATTATACAGATGTTGCTGTTTTTACGGTATAGCAGGCATATGGAGCATGCGGTTTACATGTTAAGCTACTACCGCCACCCATGACACCAGTTTCACGAAAGAGGAAAATATGGGGGAAAGGATTAAACAGAAAGAAGAAGAAAAATAAATAAATTCTGGAAGAGATTATCTGAATGGGAATGCAACCCTCGAAACACACGAAACACAGTACAATACTGCTATATACCGACCGGGACCTTCTGCAGGAGTATGCTCTTATTATTATATATTATACGCTTTTATTAGCAATACATTTATACTATATAAAAACAAACCTGTGATTAACATTATTTATAGAGAACTAGATAGCGCAAATTTGAGCCTCCACAAAGCCGACCTTCTTTTACGTAATGTTTCTTTTAAAATGTGCAATTGAACAATCGAGTTGTTAATCTGCCTGTTAAATATATTATTTTACGTGTATGCAAATCTATCAACGCCATTAAATCATAAAAATTAAGGAGTCTTAATTTTAAAAAATTGTCAAATTATGAGGTCAAACGCCGGTTGACCGTGACATATGAGGGTCGCATGTTGAATAATTATCAGCAAACAACAGGTGACAACAAATAAGAGTTAAAGGCGATAGATATTAAAATACTGTTTTTGAACGGTCTAATCACTTCCTAGTTTTAGTAGAAATTCATAATAATTGTATAAGCTGCAGGTGCAGAATATTTTCTTCAAAATTCGCCTATTTATTCATTACTAACTTCCACACACGGTTTCGCTCTGTAGTATTCGCGACGTGAATTGCACACAAACATCGAAACTACCACATGTATTATATTAGTAGTATTCCGTAAAATAGTAATGGTTTCAAAATTGAAAGTACACGAACAGATAATTTCGAAGAAATAATCACAATAGAACATTATGTTGTTCAGCATGACATTGTTGTTGGGGAAATGCCGCTTCAGCAAAGGTTATTATTATGGCTGCGAGGTTTAATAATACACCATTGATGCAACATTTATTTATATTTTACATCATTTAACATATTTCATCCTTCGTTTTTCATCTTTCAGAGGTAAAGCCAAAATCTAGATAAGTATCAAATCACTTTACACTTTTTTAACAAGTAAAGAATAGCATCAAATTAACAAAATTTGGTGTAAATTGAATATGGATTCAATAGGAGTTTCTTTACTTAATGCGTCATTCAATTATGGTTATACAAATATTATGAGGTATTATGAGGTGAGGATTGTAAATAATCCTTACATTATTGATATAAATGCGTCCTGCTAAAGATTACCTAAAATCTATTTTGTCAAATGAAAAAATACATTATTTTTTTCACTTGTTACGTTTATACATAATCTTTTCTTGGTCTAAATCCTTTAAATATCAATTTGATTCAAAGAACAGAATATAATAATTTTTGAAATGACTTGAAACTTTTTACAATTTTTATTACGCAGGTATAGAGATGAAATAATTATTCCATAATATAATACGCATGTATGAGTACGTTTTGAAATTATGATGAACAACTCATGATCAAACGCACTTGTGATTATATTTGCAAAATATATTTTTATATGAGAACTATAAAGTCAAAAACCATAGATTTACCTTCAGCCAGAGCAGCAAAAGCAGCCACTAAACACAACAATATTAATTTGGACATTTTAATAATAAGCCGCAAAAATTTTAATCCAAACAACACTCGCTTGACCGGTCGGTGCGGAATTTAGATGTTTTATGTTATCAGGTTCTATCCTCCGACTAATATATATGTATATTTATATCAAACAAAAGAAAAATTCACACAAGTATGACGCTGCGGTGACGACAAAATCCTTTTGTACTGAAAGGCGTAGTTTCTCGGAATCGTATGAAAGATTTATATGTATTATTCGCTCAATTTTTCTCAATGACAGCTGAAAGTTTCGTATTTGTCACACCATGTCTGAAGGTTGTTTATGCCATGAGCGAATTTCGGGTAATTTGAATAAGAATGCGTTCACAGATTATGTTAAAGCATAGTTCGTAATTTTGTTACGCGATCACGTCATGGGTACAATGTGGATAATTCGACACAAACACCATCTGTTATGCAAAATAGTTATTTGGATTAGGGAGTAAACACTTTTTGCTTAAATCTAAGTAGAACTATTGATCTGTTACTCCCGTATTCAAAAGATAGAGAGGGGTTTGAAAATACGTTCTCTTCTAAACATCGTCTATAGTCTATACGGTCCAAAGGGTTACCCTAAAGTTTTTTCTATACTAATTTTGTAAAGAGAAAAGATTTGTTTGTTTGTATAGGCTCCAAAATTACAGGATTTGAATGAAATTTTGTACAGAGATTCTTCAAAACCCCAGGAATGACAGAGGATAGTTTTTAACCCCAAAAATCCTACGGGAACGGAAGGTATACGCGGGTAAAACCGCGGAGCTCAGCTAGTATTTAATAAAAAGTATAGTCCATTATTAATTTACTGGCTAGGAACGATCGTGGATAGGGACGGGTTAAACTGACTCCAAATATTTAAAAAGAATGGGTAAACATGTATGGAGCCTGGGTGATACATAGCAAACAATTATTTTCTCCTACAAATTTTAAAAATGAGAAAGTTTGTAAGGATGTATGTGTGTTTGTTACCCCTTTATATATTCATATAGGATCCAAAATAGCATTAAGGCTACTTCTAATCTCGGAATTTCATGGGATCTGAAGTAAGAATCTGGGTGAAACCGCGGGCCGTGGTTGAATGCCAAATTATGTATATCAAATCAATGATGAAACTCTATAATTTAAGGGGTTTTAAGTGGCTCCATAGTTTAAATAATACATGTTTCACCTCGAAATTCATTAAAAAAATTTGGTCGCATGAAAATAATTTAGTTTTAAGACATTTAAATTTATTTATGAATTTCCTTCATATTAATATTGTTCAAAGGAAAAAATAAAAATTTTTCATCTTCCTTTTTGATTTGTAGAACTAAATTGTTTATGCTTTTTTTTTGTTCGGTTTCAGGTCATCCTTGCCTTTATAGTTAACCATAAAAACACTGTATAAAAATATAGATGATTTCAATTTTTTTTCTAATAAAATACAACACCCATTATAAAAGTTCTTCTTTATCAAAAATCCTTTTATTTGATCCAACTATTAGAGATGACCGATGAAAGAGACCGTTCTTTAGGTTTGATAAAAACTACGATAATATTTAATTAAGTTTGTGTTCTCTTTTTCCCGATATTTTCTTATTTTAAAAAGTATAATACCACGTGCTTATTTATATAAATATTAAGTCAAACGAATTGTTTCCTTTATTCTACTTTGTGGATGAATATTTTTGATTATTAAAGCGTTAAATAAAAATGCAAATTTTATGTTACTAAAGTTTTTTTCAGTTCATCAAATATAATTTGTTTATTTTTTTGTCTGCCAACTCTATTAACTAAACTTTTTTATTAATTCCTTAATAAGAAAAATATTTCATTGTGGCATTTTCTCCGCTTTAAATTAGTTTTATTGTATAATTGTCGATAATCTTATTGCTTTAGACTCTAATCATCACTAATATCTCTTTAAGCAAAATAGCTCAGTGATATCATAGTGTTAATAGTATTTATACTTTCAGAACTCCGTACCCATTGGCATTAAAAACCGTGGTTCAAATCTAAATAGAGAGATAGAGATTTGAATGTTCACATTTCGCAGTTGAAGAAACCTATATTTTGTGCAGGGACGCATTTGAAATCCAATCTGTTTCAGGAGAAATATAATCTAATCTCTGAAAATTTTGTAAACAAATTTTTGTCATCCGAAAAGACGTCCCGAAGCACGAACACGTGCATTAACATGAACATGTCACGTTAATCTATGTTGATCTTTTACGGCCGTTTCCAATAATGTATCAAAGATTATGGATAGATTGTAATCTCTAAATAAATGACATTTGATAGTCAAAAGTCAAACCAAAAGCTATCTGTCGGAAGCATATTGAAATCAAAGTAAGTGCAAATAGATAGATTTCTAGTTCTTGTACGTCTGCATAATGTAAGTTTCAGTGATGAAGCAAAACAAGCAAGCAATTTGATCATAAACATTCTAAGGGCCTTTCTTATCTGGGCTTGTGGGATATACTTCTTATGAATATTTTGTTGTCTGTAACTGTTTGTAATGTTTATGTATGTGCTTATTATTTTATGATACACTAGCTGTGCCCTACGGTTTCAGCCGCGTGTATCTAACTTTCCCGTTGGATTTCCGTGATCTTATGTCCTGTCTCGAGATTCAAACAATCTTTATATAAAATTTCATCAAATCGGATAGTGGTTTAGGCGCAAAGAAACCATCCAGACAGAAAGAAAAACAATTTTATCATTAAAATTAATAAATCTGTATTTTGTTGCTTAATCATCTCTCTCTCATCGTAGAATATTTAAAGATCAATAATAAATCACTTCTTGGTATACATTTTATTTATTTATTATAACAGTAAATGAAGAAAGAAGAAAGACGTAATACGTCAATAAGGAGAATTAAAAGTTAATGGAAATGTCTCCTCTCATTTATACTCGTAAACATCGTAGGTTTCTACTGGTACAGTTTCAGGTGCCACAATCTCAACTGGTACAGGGACGACGTAAACGGTGGGGCTATCATCCTGTAAAAGAGAATTGTAAACGATGAACCGAAATACAGTTTTTTAGAATTACTTATCTTGAATAATATTACGACCTCCAAAATTACACTTAAAAATTATCATGTTAAATTAGTCTCTCCGAAAAATTACAATGGTGACTTAAAAAAAGAAAAGTTATGAATTTCTCTAAACAATAATTTGAACTTTAACAATGTTTTGATTGCTCCTTATAAAATTATAAGTATATACAGGAGTAAGGGAATAGAGAGTGCACCTGTATTTGCGCACACATCTGTGCACTATTGTATCTGGCCATTAGGACCCAAATTCAGTCAGAAGGGACGCAGAAGCATATAAAATGCTTGTGTTAGGACTATGTTTCAAATATATTGTGGATGCAGATGCAAATAAACGAAAATATAAATTGACAACTAAGGCAAGTTAACTGATTTGACTTACTGCGTCTTCTTTTTTCTCATCACATTCACCACCTTCCTTTTTATCTCCCTCCTCCTTTTTATTACCATTATCTGACTTTTCTTCTTCATTCTCCTCCCCTTTTTCCTCACCCTCGCCTTCCTCTTTTTCTTCTTTGTGTTCTCCTTCTTCACCTTCATCACCTTCTTCCCGTTTCTCTTCTCCATTTTCATCACCCTCCTTAGATTTATCGTCTTCATCATCGTGCTCTTCTACTTCGTAGCCTTCGTCATCACCGCCTTCTCTTTCCATTTCCTTACCTTCGGCCTCCCCATCCTCGTTTCTGAAATATTTTTTTGGTGATTTAGTATTCGCCCAATCGTCGAAATTCGATTATTTATAGACAAAATGATAAAAAAATAATAATTTGACCACAAAGTATGTATGTGAGAAAAAAATACTGGCTTGTGTGTGTCAAATGCTTGGTAGTGTGTAATATGTTTTACTTATAGATTCAATGTACTTTTATAAGCATTATTATTGACAAATATTCTACAATTTCATGTGCCAAATTTCATACGCCTCCGTTTGCACTCAATATTTAGCTTCACATAATATAGGTAAATTTAACAAAAAATGTATGTTATACGTATTACATTATATGACTCGTAACTTACCGTCTACCTTCTTCGCCATCTTCATATGCTTCTCTTTTAATTACTGAAACATTTTAAATAAAATATATTGATCGATTCATTTATGAAAATAAACTTAGGTATATATTAATTAACTTACTCGAAGCGAAAGTTAATGAAAGACACAATAGAAATATCGTTAAGGTTTTCATATTGACTATAATATGTATTTATAGTTATTAGAAGTATCTCTCTACTGATATGTTTAGGAACTGTAGTTTCCACGAAAACTTTGCCAGTTTATATATGATGCAAATACAAGCACAGCCTTGCGTTAAATTATAACATATTAGAACTCATAATTTTCAGTGATCTGCCATTGTTTTCGTAACCTTGTAGTTATTGCGATCATTAACTTAAAATTTTAATAAATAGTTACTAAGCTAGATCTAAATACCACGTTATAATTGTCTGAATATGTCTTAAGCTCCTTCTACACATCAACAGACATACGCGGACGTCGTCTTACGTGAAGACAGGGTAATATGTCTATAATGTAGTAGGTAATTTACGTCTGCCAATGTGTAGATGAGGCTTTATAAAATTCACAAGCTGTGGTCCACGTAGCTTACGCTAAGTAGCCTCATAATATTATATATATTTGATTTAATTTAATTGGCAATTTGCATGTTATGGCTTTATCAAAATAAAATATTAAAAAAACACCATAATATTAAATTAAAATAGAAATGTCTATGTTATGTTGGATCAGGTTCAAATATGCACCACCAAGCTTTTGTGTATGTTATGGTATCAATAATAATTAGAACAGTGCAATAATTTACACATACCAATCTAATAATGTGTTTAGTTATTAAAGCTTGTCATGCATTTTCATGATAAATCTGAGGTAGTGTCTGTGTCTAAAATTTTCAGTCTTATGATAGGTTAATGCATACTTTTTTGAATTAAATGATTAATATATGATCTACTATACCAATATATATAATGAATACCCGAATGCAAATTAAATTTAGCAATTTCTGAAAGAGTAAAAACATCAGCTGGGAAAATTGCTATGCTCTTTATTGCAAACAAACAGGCAAAATATACAGGCTGGAATTTGAAATGGATTTCAAATTCACATCGTAAACTATCTATTATTTAACTGTCTTTATCGCAGCGCCCCGTCTGACTCCATACAATATAATATGTAAAAAAATGATGTAAGACGTTTCCCCAACTTTTGACGATACATTGCTAAGTTACTCTTATTAGAAGTACTATTGAATTATCGATCGGTGAAATAATACAGAAGGTTTATTTATTTTTCTAATTTTCTATTTTTATTTCTTTATTTTTATTTTATTTACTTATTTTTTATTTTTACAACATTTTATAATGTTATAGCGGATGATATATATGGGTAACGACCCATGTAACGCTATATCAATAACGTTTATTAAATGCATAGTTATCACCACAAAATGAACATAATATACTATAAAGTTATACGTAGTATTTCGTGTAATATTTTACGTGTGCATTATATCTATTTATTCAAAGGAGATAAAATTGAGTTAAAATTGCTAAACAATATGTATATTTATTATTCAAACTTCAAGTGCATTTCTAGTATCGAGAAAATTTTCAAAACAAATTGAAAATTTTCAAAAAAAATAGTTTTCAACGAACTTATATTATTTGATGAATAATTTCAATATGGAGATATCTATGAATTCTAAGTTCTATTTTTAAATAAATGGAGCAATTTTAATGCTTAAATTAACCCTTGACATTACTCGTTGTCTTAAATTAAACTATAATAAAACAAATATTTTTTACATGTAGAAGTAAAAGTAATGATATCTAACCAATAATAAATGGTCTTGTTTTTTGTAAACGAAATAGTTGTATAGGGCAACATCTATTTTAATAAATAAAATAAAAAATAGATTACGTGAGGGTTTGATCATAGTTAAAAGTGTCCAAAATAATTGGAACAAAACAATGTATTTATGTGTTATCATTTAATTTCGAAAAAATTGTTCAAATATTATAACATAAATTTACAAGTAATGTACAATTTTTTTTTATCTGTTCGATGCGTAAAAAGCATTTTAAGTTTACTTTCGTCGCTTTTCTTCCATAATGTTTTCGTAATCAAACCATTCATATTCTTGACCATCGTCTTCAGGTGTTACATAATCATTGTATGAAGACTCTATTTCTTTAAAATACCCACTGTCATCACCATTTTCATTGTCGCCTTCAGATTGGGGGGTTGTATCACTGAAATAAATATATTAAATAACGTTTTGTTCATCCTGTATTTTTTTTATACCGCAATAAATTGACCATAGTTTCACCTGGTGGAAAGTGATAACAGGATCAAGGATGAAACACAGTTCTTTATTAAAGTTTATTAAAGCAAGCGCATTATTGAAAATGGAAAGTTATAAACAATGAAAAAAGGGTATAACTACTAGGAAGAATAAGCCTCTTGTGTTTACACTAATCGAATGAAACAGAGTTTCATCTAATAATTTATTCACAAACGTGTGTGTGATATTTATTGGGAAATAATCTGAATAAAAAATTTTTGCCAAAAAATAGAACCGATTTCCTCGCTCTAAAAAGTAGAAAATAACTTTTATTTCATTTTTGTTGAAATCTATACAAAGTCGGTGCAAAATCTTGTTAAATTGAAAATAGATAAGGCACCGACTTTGTATAGATTTCAATTATATGAAATAAAAGTTATTTTCTACTTTTTGGAGCGAGGAAGTCGGTTCTATTTTTTGGCAAAAATTTTTATTTTATCCTTT
The DNA here is from genome assembly GCA_001586405.1 of Phoebis sennae. Taxonomy (NCBI): domain Eukaryota; kingdom Metazoa; phylum Arthropoda; class Insecta; order Lepidoptera; family Pieridae; genus Phoebis; species Phoebis sennae. The sequence goes on from LQNK01000932.1 coordinate 8,751, forward strand.
TTAGTGTCCTGTGAAGGGTAATCACTACATCTAGTCACAATTCAGTTGATATATACATCATTAAACCTTAACCGCAGAGCTTATTCCGTTGATTTTCGAGGAGTTCCCTGGAATATCTTCCACATGGATGATCTGACTTGAACCAAATTTATATGGGACCACACACGAACTCTACTCTTTCGAATGCAAAAAAAAATTCCAAATCGGTCCATAAACGCCGGAAATATGCGGTAACATACATAAAAAAAAAAACGGTCGAATTGATACCTCCTCCTTTTTCTGTAAGTCGGTTAATAAATAGTTATGACACTATATTCCTAGAATATTCAAAGTATCATTTTAATGCTGGTACTAACCTTAGGTCTTCTTTTTTATCCCCAATATCGTCTTTAGAAGCTAAAATATGAAATTATTACTTTTTAATATTTTACGATAATTATACATATTTAGTATTTTCTTGCGTTTGTTTTTTACGCAAGTACTTTTCATATAAAATAATTTTTTTAATGAATTTTAAACGCGGTTTATAATACATTATTTTACCTTACAATCACACATTACGACCACGCTCGCTGTATAGTGTTCGAAACGTCCAGTTAATATTTATGTAAAACAATGTCTAATAACCGTATCTAAAATTCTTTAAAAAGTTTTTGTATTTATACATATTTATTTTTAAAAATGCAAGAACATAAAAATTAATACTTGCCTGAAACTAAAGTCAGTGCAAGGCACAGAAGAAATATTGTTATGGTTTTCATTTTAAACCCTTCTATTAAATATATTATATAACGAGGAGGTTTCCCTTTAGAACTGAATTTCAATACTATATTTTGACAAAAAATAGTCTTTTTATATATTATACTTAAGACTAAAACTTTATCCTTGAATGGTACTATAATATATTAGAAACCATCATTTTGAAGATGTCTCATTGTTTTATATATCATTGAAGTGATTTTGAAATATGAACCTGTTATTAGAAGACTGAGTATTGTAATCAACATCTTCTTTGTAATAAATTCCCAATACTTAAATAAGTAAGTAAGTACTTACCTTTTTTCCTCAAAAATAAAACAAATGAACACATTTGGGATTGTGACTTATTTTTTTGTTGTTAAGCTAATAACATTTCTACTTTCTGCAAAATACGGCCATTTTCATTTCAAATTAGTTTACTTTAAAAAAAATGTTCTCCGTATTTTTTTTTAATATAATGAAACTATTCTTATTCATTTATTTTATTCGTTCATATATTTTAAGGGGATATTCAATTAATGTTAGTTATAATAACAATAATCGGTGATATTTTTTAATCTCTATTCTAAGACTTCAAATAAAAAAAAAATCACACATAACAAAGCAAAATAACATTTTAATACAAAAAATACAAAATATTATGCGAAAGTGAGCTTATACATTCTGTTTATTCATTGTAATCGTCTTTTAAGTCTCCGAATTTGTATGTTTTCTTGGCGACTCTGCCGTTGTCATTGTTAATGATAGTGGCTATACCACCGCTGGTCTTGTCACCGTTGATGTTGCTCTCGTGGTAGGAGGTGACGATGGATCTGCCCTGGAACTGCTCATTTTGGCCGGGACTGTACCTGGATATGACCAGTGGGTCTACGGGCCTCACTGGTGGGATCGGTAGGAAGGGCTGGAATTTGTAATGGTTAGGGTCACAAACAATGTATTAATATTATGAATTTAAATAAGTAAAATATAACCTTGATTCCGCTGTTTTGTATCATACGAAGTAAAGACTTAAATATATAATAAATATCCTTAGTGGTATCCCTTTCTACACACCCGCAACGTCCATTACTATTTTTAACTACTACTTATTTTTTAGAAATTGTGATGTTACTTCTTATTGTGTTTGTTAAAATTAATGCGCTTTTCTTTCTTTTTTTACTTAATAGGGATGAAATAATGTATCAAGCTCAAGCATATACTTTCGTCGCATTGAATGCAGTTCAACTTTTAAAAGACGTAGTACGGTGTGATAGTTTTATTTTATTATTTTTATAAATCAATTATATTTTAATATATCTGGATAGAAGGAAAGTGACAATATTAAAGAATGGTTAAGAAGTTCAATCATATCTATTTTTTAAACCTCAACCGTCTTTATTTTTGATATGCCTACAACTCCTCGAAAACTCAATCAAGCTGTCGTATAATTTTGAGGCGCCTGATAATTTTTAGTACGACATCAATGCCCAGATGAAAATGGAAACCAATAATTAAACCCGTATGAATAATATGAAGTCGTGTCAGGCTATGTTTCATGCATTTTTATGATTCGTAATCACAAACAATACTAGGATTTTACAATGTGCGTGAACACACATGGTCCCATAAATTTACTTTGATTAGTACTACGTCTTTACTTACACTAAAATTGTTTGCGAATACGGGTGTTCGTTAGTTTATTTGTGCACAATAATTTAAACAATCCAATTAAACCAATGTAAGTGAGCAGGAGTTACAGGTCCGTAATTTTTGTAACACTAATTATAAATCGCGGGATACGCTTATGTTACTAATCTCATTATCAGGCGCAGGACCAACGGTTTTACATGCTCTCCTATAGGGCTGCTTTTTTGCTAAAGAAATCTCATTTTTTGGCCCCACCCGAGATTCGAACCCGGGACCCTTCCATCTGTAGATGCAATCTCTCGACCAACGAAATAAAGCAGTAAATCAATTAAATACAAACGAACCTTTAATATTTAAAACATGATTCATCAACTTCAACTTTATTTTTCAGTATTATCTTAATTTTTTTAAGAAAAATGTAGTAGCAATCAATAAAATAAAATTATCTGGAAATGCATTAGCAATATTGCATTTTACTATACACACCACACATAAAATATTCATCGACATGCATTTGGTTAAAATCCTATCTTACTTCTATCATGCAATTAATACCCAGACCTTGTTCTTACCTTTGGGATCCGAGGACGAGAAAACTGAAATAAATAAAGGAAAAACTTTATTTTATTTCTTTAATACAAGCATGCAATATTACGAATAGCCTCTATATATTTATTATGAATATTTAACAATACGACAGTATTCTTCTAAATGGTCCATCAACTCAATGAATTTATATCATCTGCAGGAAGTGCTTTCACAAATATTAAGATTTGCTTACCGATGAGTACCTGAAAAAGAAAAATGTTATTAAATATGACTTTATAGAATATTACATTGAATGTTATCTCTATTATTTTGTAGGTAAAACATCTTGCAAAATATTTATCTATGAAATCTTGAAAAAAATTAGGGGTTATAAAATAAGCTGAGGAGAAGATATTAGCACAAGATTTTTATTAATATAGCATACAATTTTTCTATTCATGATAATTATTAATTCCTATTAAGGCATTAATATTGATAGAACAAAAATGGAATACATTAAATAATTGTTTTTAATAGCAATAGTAATTTTTATTACTTGCGTCGTAGTAAATTTAAAAATTTAAATAAATTACTTAAATTTAATTCAAATATACAATTCTTCTAATATATCAAAGGTTTTTAATTTATATATTCACCATTAGCTTCCACTAGACTTTCTTTATATGCTGAAATCATATGAAAAAAAGACTGGTACAGAAAAAAATACTTACACAATATTATCAGCATCGACGGGATCGCCATCTGGAATGAACGGAAATTGTATAAATATTTGTTTGGTGGTAATAGTTGCTTGGTTCAGTGGTTACAAATTAGAGGTCCAGGTTAAATCCCAATGGAAAGATGGAAAAATTGCTCAATCTGGTAGCGTATCAGCTTTCTGATCACCTACTTGCCTCAAAATAAAACTTACGAATTTACTGACTAATTCGCTTATACTCCAAAGGACCACCTTTTATTTCAAAGGGAATTTAACTCAACAAGAACAACCAGTTTTTGGCACCCATTCTAAATACAACTAGGGATTCGAATCCCCTCTTTAACATTACATATAATAATATCATTTAAGTGTATCAAATTTCCATATAAAAGTATAGTTATAGTTAATAGTTGTTTTATGGTTAATTTAATAGTTATATAAACTAATTAAAATAAATCAAACTCCTTAGTTTACATGTGAAACTATTTGTTTATAGATACCAAATATTTCATGAATTCATAGTTCAATAATCGCAGACTTGAAAACTGAAAGAAAAACTTGATGAAAATTGCCTTCGCCTTGCCAGCGTAGCAAGGCATCTGCGACATTTCATGTTGTAGATGTTCACGGGCTGCGGTCAGTCACTTAACATCAGGTGAACCGCATGCCCCGCTTGCCTGCTATAACATAAAAAAAGAAAAAACTTACAGTTATATTCTTTAACAAGTCCATTATCATTGGTGACAATGTGAGTACCACCACTGCGTATCACATTTCCGTTTTTATCTGTTTTGGACGAACTCGAAGAAGATATTGCTACACCGTTGAAATTCACCCCTGGACCGACGGTTTTGGAGATCAGGTCTTGAGGGGAAAAGGGGGGAATTGGAGGGAAATTCGGCATAACAATTGGAGGAATTTTAGGCATCACTATCTGTGGAAATTGTGGACGCTGAAAAACAAATATAATTATGATTACAAAATAAAATAGCAAACAAATTATTAACGACGAATACTTAATTGCATGGAGAAATTACCTTGAATGATTGACCCCTGTAATAAATAAATAATTATTAATTATTAGAGAAAACCTTTGAAAAATGCTTTCTTAATTTTTTTTAAATTATTATAATGAGTATAAACCTTTATTGTGAAAAACTTTTGTATAGTGGTATCGAAAAAAACTTTGTAAGTTTTTGTTACATATTTTATGTTTATTATTCTTGATTAAAATCTTAATCAATTTGTTCATTTTTCATTATAGAGAATTTTATTATTGGATAAATTATTAAAATAATAGAGATCTATACATTTAGTAATACAGTAACCAGACCATTTCGGTATATTGAACATTTTTTAAAAAGAGTATTTGCTATGCTATGCATGTTTTATAGACCCCAAAACTATGGTTTGAATTTTTTTCTAAACAGATAAACGTTTGTATGTGCGTCAATCACATAAAAATCACTGGGCAGATTTTGATAGAATTATATGCTGATAGACTGATACTAATACTAAACTTTTAGGAGAGGCTCTCGATACATGTAACCGGAGGGGAGGTTGAGATATCAGATTTTGGTTGAAATACGGACATGCCTTTTAATACTCTTAACAGACACTAATGTGTGAGACGTGAAAAAGCGCTGAATAAATTGTTTTTTTTTTAGAATTTTTTATAATTTTCTACGGAGATTGGGTTGACCAAAATCTCACAGCGCGTGCGCATCTACAAAATACAGACTTTCGTAGTTCACGCGAGCGGAGCTGCGGGCAGAAAGCTGGTATGTAGTATAAGGATAAGTTCACATCAAAAAGGCAGACAGGACAAAAAATCTTGATCGAGGAAAACTATGATAATTTAAAAATGGTTTTAATAAAAATATGTTTACGCTAACGGAAAATTGGTTTTTAACATCTTAAAAAAATATTTTTCCACTAATAAAAGATTTTAAGGGCGGGTAAAACTCGCATCATCAGAAACAATAAAGACGATAGATAAAAATTGCATTAAAATTGAATACATAAATCAGTCAAAAAATATTCGTCATATTTAGAAAAGAAATTTCTGCACGAAGAAAGATATGAAAAATAAAATGTTATTTAAATAGACACGAATGCGACAACAAAGAAACCAGTTCATAATTATTAAAAATTAACAGTGTACTTAATTTATATGATGCATTTTAATGGCAATGGAATGCACAATTTATAGATGCATTATCCCTTGATAAGTTGAGAACTGTAATTAACTTCGAAGATCGTATAAGAACTACATTTTCCTCCTTATTGACGTAATGTATTATAACGATGATAAAAGCTTACCTTGCAAAGTTTGAAAAGTCATTTTGGTATAGATTCCCAGCTGAAAAATAACATAAAATTAGTCAATTATTTCACAAAATGCTTTAAGACAAATTTAGTGTATATAATATGTAAGATAAATTAAAATTAAAAACAATTATGCATATTTTTACAACAAAATAATGGAGTGAGGAATAGATTGTTCCAATTCATTCATATCAGAATTAACATGCATATAAATATTTGACTTACCATGCACTGATGCAATGGAAATAAAACAAATAAGAAATCCAACCAACGCCATTACTTATGCGTCTGCGCAGCTTAGGGTGAACTGAAAATTTATAAAATAATATCTCGTTAAATATCAATTGTTATTTAAAGCACCAGCTGAACAAATACTGTAACTAATGGTTTTAGGAAATATTGAAAACACGCCTGAAAATGTAAACAATTGGATGACGAAAATATGGTAAATGTCACGTTATATTTGGGCTTTATGTACGTGAAGTTGGACCAAGAACATTTTCTTTGTTTCATATTTTGCATTTGCATTTGATGCAATGGGAGGAGCTTAGATGAAAATCTAAAATTGTAATAAATATTACCCATATTATGGTACTATCTTACTTCATAATACTTAAAGAAGGTATTTAACGTTAATGGTTTAATTTATTTTAATGTTTGAAATTGATAATAATGGAAGAATAGTTTGATTCCACGTTAACATTAATTAAGTATGCAAAGAAAGAAACAGATGTATCTTTTATTTTGTTTCAGCGATGTGAACGTCGCATACATATTTTGCCTATAATTATTTTCAGGACTGCAGTGGCAATAACAGAAAATTGATTGGAATATTAAATCAAAAATGTATGGAATATAGTGATGTTGTGATAAATTGATTATATCTCGTATTAAAACTAAAAAATCGTATCACGTACAATGTATTGCTCTTATTTTAAATATCGTTATTTTAATAGATTTATTGATGGAAAATAGCAGAAGTGATTTGAAACGATGCACATCCGCTCCGAAAAGGGTATATTGATTGAACAGCTTTGCAGGCATCTTAAGACGCCCTTAATATATGCTGAATATAGTCCTTTTGCCACATTACCGTTAACTATTTTTTAACAAAATGATTATAGCATTTTTATTAGGTAAAGCCAATAATCGGATTTTTTTAAAGCAACTAATCGTTAAACATCGTGAATAATATTTTCAGGTCCCTAAATCCCTAGCAGAGTTGATTGATAAGGTTTTTGTAATGATTTCGTCAAGCTTACATATATTGCTTGATAAATTGGTGCGGTTATACTTATAGCTATATGTATAGACTTCTATACAAGCTCTATAACTTTAAGTCTAACTTGATAAGGAAAATACGATATTAATACAGAAAATTAAACATCAAGCGTAATGCGCAGCGAAGGTAATCTCCATAATACGAAGATTATACCATATTTATACACAATATAGACTATAAAGGATACAATATTTTAAACACAATGAAGAGAAACCCCACGTAGGTGGGAACCAGTTATTTTAATAGGTCAAAGTATTTTTATTTTTCCGTCATGAAAATATTCGTAGCTACTGCATTTATTACAAACTGGTTGTTGCCTGCGATGTTATACACTTTTTTGTTTTTATGTTAGTTAATTCTGGCGAGTTTTTCTGCAAAGGCATAATTAAAAAAGCGTATAATTAGTTGTGAGTTTGACATCTTAGGCACTAGATTAGCTCTAGAATCGATCAGCTATGGAATTGGTTGCAAAAGCCGGGGCTGGCGGATAATTGTAAATATTAACGTTTATTATCAATGTAATACGATAATCTTTATCTATTGATACCTATTATAAGACAGTAACCAAACTACGTACATTGACTACTTTTTAAAAATAATATTTTATAGACCCCTAAATGATGGATAATTGTTTTTTCTGTTCCACGACACAAATTTCGTTTTAATGGTAAGTAATAGATCAATATTAGGTGTAATTTAATGATACCCTTAATTTAAAAAAAATAACTTTAAAGGGTGATTCTCCATACATGTAAGCATGGGATGAAAAAATTGAATTATGAATATTTAATTAAATAAAGTATTATTATTAAGTTTCAGTAGAATAGGTTTTTTGCCAAAATAAATAATTACAAAGAATACGCTATATCGTACAAAATGTCAAACCTCCTCCTCTCTTCTCCTCCTTCTTCGATAATCCACAAAGCAAATAAATCTAATTCAGCCTAGTTCTAGCGGGAGAAGCCGCGGCCGGAAATCTAGTTAAACAATATAGCGATGAACTGTCTAGGCAATTACATAATTTTATGGTAATTAACCTACGAAACAATCAAATGATTAAGGTCCATCAATTTTACCCCGTAATTTTAACGTTTTAACCTAGATCCGAAATTTTGCAAAGGATAAGTATTCGTTTCTTTACGTGAATATATTTCAGATTCGAATCCTCACAAAGCCTATAACCTAAATATATTTGTTTCTTTTTTTCATTAATCCTACCAATATTATAAATACAAAAGTTGGTGAAGATGTATGCATGTATGTGTGTTTGTTACTCTTTTACTAAACCGATTGTGTGAAATTTGGTATTAATCTAGGTAAGGATCCAGAATAACTCATAGCCTACTTCCACTGCTACTGCTACATACTCTGGTGAAGTCGCTGGGCGTGGCTAGCGGCAAATAAATGGTTAAATAATGTTCATCTTCCATTATTTTGATTCAGACGCGACGGGAGATGCCTTTATTTTTGAGAGCGGGAGAATACATAGTAATTATCCTGTCAAAAAGTAGTACAAAAAGTGCTAACGAGTTGGGACAAAATGTGTTTAAAATAGTTGAATAAGGTGAACCCAAGAATTCTTCTCCATACTTACTTTTAACGCAAGTAAACAAAGGCTCGGCCCACTACAAAATATAAGCAGTTGACCTTTTCATGAAATGACTAAGAACGTGGGTTGTTTCTTTATTCCTTTAAAGAAAACAATTTTAGGAATCGCTTTTTATTTTTAACAAACCCCTTTAAATACTTCTTACTGTTTTACTGTCAACAAATTATTATCTCAAAGTCCAAATAAAATGTTGAGAAATGTTTGTAAACTAAACTATCTTTCATTTAAAAAGAGGCCTTATTCCATTTATTACAAAGTTGTTTCTCATTCAAAGGAATAATAAAATCATGTCAACATTAATTGTCCATACAAACGCCGGGAACTCAAGCTTGGCTATATCTATTAGATTTACTTTATGAGGAAAAACGTTTAAACACTTACCGGTTATAGCAAAATATTAAATAAGACAAGGAAAACGTCCAACTGTATAAAGATCGCACAACAAAGTGAATAAGACGTGACTTGAGGATCATAAAAAGGTTTTATGAATTTTCAGATACGCGCACCATACCAGAGCTTATAGTTATTAAAATATATTAAAAATATGCTCTATAAGATGAGGAAAACTTTAAATGCCATGAGCTTGTAACATTGCAACTTTTGTTATTAAAAAATATATTTTCTAAGGCAAAATCTAGTTTATTTGTCTTTGCGGAGATACTTATTTTGGGTTTATTAAAAGTAAAGGTAGAAAACGGTAATCTATTGTTTTTCCATCTCATTCGTCTCCTAACCTGTTCTAGTCCTCTCCCAATTTTCCATCATAAATCCTCTCCTTATTCTCCCCTCCCCTTTCTTCAAGTTTGCCAACAGATGGCTTGCCAGGTATCTGCAACGCTCTGATGTTGTAGATGTTCATGCTCTGCTTGCCTGCTATTGCATAAAGAAAAAAAAAACTAAAAAACTTGCGAATTTAAAAATTGTCATTTACTACTGATTCTATAAATGGTTATGATAAATTTATCCACGATTACAAATTTCCAATCAAGAGCGACTAGAGTCCTGCAATGTTTTAATGGATATCGATATTAATCATAAGTGGATTCAAATTATTAAAAAAAATAAGTTCAGTATTCATAATTTCTGATGTAATCTTACCACTGATTGCCTGAAAGAGATCACTTACTAGCGATAACGCGGTTTTTTGTGCATAGTTTTAAATTTCAGTCTTCATTATGATTAAGATTTATTCATTCAATATCAGTGATAATTAGTAATATCCAATGATTTAATAAAGTTAACATTGAAGTATTTGTTTGGCAAATGTTTACCACAGCAAAACGATGTATCGTTATACTAGGCGTTTAAAAAGATACATTCAAAATCACAACTTTGCGTAGATATTTTCTTCCTTCTAAAGGAAACAAAATTTAACTAAATGAAATTATATCACAAGGAAAGTATAATGAAGATGTTCTTTAAATTGAAATTGAAAGAAATCACACTTCTATCTTCGTATTTTGCGGATAAAATAGCACATTTTACAAGATTATCATATCAATATAAATACAAGCTTTAAACAATTATAAGTCAATTGACATTTAAAACACTTAAAAACTATTTCAATAATTTTAAAATAGAAAACCATCATCATGTCAAAGAACCTATTTGTAAAATTTTAAGCTCTTAGGCAAAAATCATGAACTTATATGACCCCTTCTAAATTTCAAACAATAATTTATACCGCATATTATTTTGAACCATAAACATAATAATAAATAATAGATTTTATTTTAAACATTCCTGATGACCATAACAACAGAACCACTAACTTTCTACGACATCTTTTCCTTATTTTTCCTTTACACATACATTGATGTTTTTCCTTAGGGTCCAAATCCATTGTACAGTAATAAACAGTCAATGGATGAGATTGCCTCGAAGTAACGAATCGATACATTCGATAAGTGTGAAGTCACATGCGTTACTGCGACGCGACCGTGACACGAGACGTGCGACCCCGGATCAAACTCAGACTATTACTTAATAACGAGGGTTGACACTTATTTTTCCTAACATACTACTGACATATTACTTATTAAACCTTCTAATTTAAGAATAGTGATGACAAAATAAAATAAAAATAATTATAGTACAATTCATCGTGTAATAAATATCGTTTACAAGCTTAATATTTCGTTCTTTGAGCTCATCCAGTCATAGAACATGAATTTTTAAAAGGACTTTACAGACACAAATTATTTAAATGTAAAACATTGACGGCATCCGAATCAATCTACTTTTGATTTTTATACATTAGTTTTATTTTCAAAATGACTAACGACACTTCTAAAAATATTATTATGTCGTTATATCAAGATTTGTGAAACCTTAACATCTATTTCAGGTCTCAGTATTTATATCTTATTATAGTTTATTAACTACTAGAGATGTAGAGATGTGAATATTTGTTTAGTATTCGGCATTCTGAGCATGCGGAATCTTTCTCACTATTTGTATTCGACCGAATATATTTCTATTTTGGTAAGTTATTAAAAAGGTTCAAGCGTTTATATTTGAACTTGCACGCGACTAAACAATGAAAATATGTCAAACCGAATAATTCGATCGAATATCCAGTTCGATTAAGTTTAAACCGGTATTCGATATTCGGTAGTTCGATGAAACCACGATTCGGCGCATCACTATTAACTACAAATAAGTGGGTATCTTATAAGCGCTATGTAGTGACCCTACAAGTCATTAAGTAATCCGATACGCTTGACATTGCCGATTAAATTCAATCCGAAAGGTAACAAAAATACCACCAACTATTTTAATTCTTCATACACGTATAGATTCTCATCACTGTTTTAATTATTCAAGTGAAGTTTTCTTATTGTTTTGCCTTTCTTTCTTCATCATATAACTAGCCGCGCCCCGCCAATTTACCCGCGTAACTTCTGTTCCCGTGGTAACTTCGCGATTAAAAGCACCATACTTATAAGTTATTTTGAACCATTACTAATATCATTATCATAATCGGTTCAGTGGTTTTTGCGTAAAAGAGTTTCATACACACATACATACATCACAAATTTCGTATTTGTAATATTAGTAGGATGTAGCATAGACGACAACTTTTTTGTTTATTAGTTCCACTACCATACAGACTCTAAAGGAAAGAATTTAATTTCTGAAATCAAATCAAAGCATGAGACATACCACATGTGTATCACTACATATGATATCTCCGTCTTAGATTAGCTCCAGTCCTTCCTAAGAAAACAATACATCGTTACATTTTACAACTATAGAGCCTGCTATTGTATACCTTAATACTACATAAGCCAAAACTGTTGTTTGATGTTTACATTGCACATCTCTACAGATCACAAAATATTGCTTGTTATTTATCATGAATAATTTTATAAATTTAATAAATACCTCCCACAAACATAATTTTTATTCCTTTATTCCTGAAATGTACAATTTAAAGACAATATAGTTTAGTTCTCCATAAGCGACTAGTATCTCTTTCAGGCACATAATATAATATATAAGTTAAGTGTTTGATATTTTCACTTTCAACCTCTATGGCTATATCCATGTTTCTTTTTTTACAATGTTTTGTTATTTTTTTTGTGTCTTACTATTTAAAAGTACTCCATAGAGAATGTGTTTTTGATCTTTCATGACTCAAGTACCAAATACGCAATATATTCACGGATGTATTATATCAGAATAAGCGAGAGGTTGTTGAATCATGCCCGACAAATGTGTAGTCAAAATGTACGATGTACATTGCTTGAAACAAAGAAGTTACTCAATACTCTTCTACCTAATACTAAAACACAAAACAATGGTTTACATTTTTAGGTAACCATTAATACAAATACCACTAATAACCAAAAAAATGTTTTTTTTTATGCTGTAGCAGGCAAACCGAGCATGGTATGGTGGTGGTAATTACACCGGTGCGAGTTTGGACCAATATTGCAATGCTTGGCTCCAAAACAATAGAACAGCATCCTAATTTTAAAGTTGTAGCTATGAAGTCGACAAAATTGAATCCCTTATGTGTTACTATATAAACCTATCAATCCTACTAAAATTATGTATTAAGTAATTGATTGATTCTGAAGACCTTATTTAACGTGAGCAGAAGCTAGCTATATAACATAAAGTTTTCTCAATATATGTTGCATAAGCGTATGTTATTGTGAATTGCATTAAGCTCCGTAGGGAAATCGACTTCGATCGATTTTTATCGAAGTAATTAGGCTATAACAAATCAGATCATGACGTTACAGTAAGCACCTTAAAAGTGACCTAGCGATAGATGTCTAACATGAATAATTTCAAGATCTTTGCATTACTGGACATTCAATGCAATTAAGGTCGAATTATGATCTAATTACAATCGATTAGTAGAAATAATGAGGTTACAATATTTGTGTTTTCCTTAGAACAGTGTAATAACTTAACATCATTATTGATTGTAAAAACGCATAACTTAGAATTCTCTCTTCTCAAGGAAGAATTGATAATAAATAAAAAATATTAGTAGCATTTTGATGAAAAATATTTTTTTAATACTAGTTATAACATTAGAAAACGATTATATCATATTTTATTGAGTAGGTATTTTGTCTTTAAAAGTTAGATTGTATAAGTTCACAGAATATTTGAAGTATAGGTACTTTATAAGTATAGCTGAGAAGATTCTCGGTATTATTATAATTTATATTTTTGAGCCAAATGATACTTATTTCAAGAATAGCAGAATGTTAGTATGAAATTAATTTGTAATACAATCTCATTATAAATACAATACATTAAATGGTCAATCAGGACGGACAAGTATTGGTATTGGAATAATAATTATCTCATTCGAATCGATGATAATATTGTAATTTATGCGGAAGAAAATCTTCGTTTTCATTGTTATAAGCTTTCATACATCAAGTTCCAGATCGATTTTTTAGGAAATTTTCGTAAAGAATCGATCTGGAATCAAAACCAGTAAATTTAAGGGTAATGTAATCCAATAGGAGTCAAAAGCCTTGGTTACCGGAACCGTAGTATCGTTAATCGAAGACTTGTATTAAAAGAGATTTTCAAAAGAGATTTCAGAAGAAGCCATAAACGATTTGAATATGAATTTGAATTTTAATTGCCTACGTTTCATTAAAAATGACGACTTTGTTTGGCATGAAAACTTAAGAAACATCTCTGAAAAGGGATTGAATTAAAATTCGCATCAATTTTAATCCATAAAAACCTGGGCGAGAGAAGGCAGGTCACAGGTTTAAAATAAAGTGGTATATTAAAATTAAAATTAAAATCACATGACTCGATGAGCTACATCCAACAATGAATGCTAATCAAATCTTAAAATATCACCCATTTAAATTTTCTACAAACATCTTTTCTTGAATGTCTGGTTTTGAGTCGATGGTGTTAATTGATGGATTAGGAGCTATCATTTGCATTCTTGTGCGACCGCGTATAAGATCGATACGCGTAAATGTAATGTCAAATATAAATTTTAGAAAATATTAGAACGTTTTGTGTGAAAGATCTTATGTCTGTGGTTTTTGCGTGTATTTGTATAAACGCGTTTTCTGGTGAATGTAACGGTTTATTAAATTCTTGGTAGAATATATATAATTCAATCATCCGGCAAGGCTCGATTCTGAATAACTTTATCGTGACCACGCTTAGACCCTTCATCCTCTCGCGAACTGCGTCACAGATGAAATTTTATATTCAATAACGACGTTATAACGTTTACAAATAACATTATTGTTCATTTGTTAAAGTCGTGCTAACTGTGAATTAATTACAAAATAATATCTCGTACAGTGAAGTAACTTTTAATGTGTACATGTGTAATGTTATAGTGGACTAACTCGCCTCTCATTAAACAACAGTTTCCAAACATCACACTTATATAAGTTAAACTGAACGAATCTGCGTAAACATATATTGCGTAACACAAAGTGGGACGTGTGTTTCCCAATCCCGATCATCATTTTCCGAATCTTCGAACAATAAACTGTAAAAGGACAGTTAACGATTCGAAGACGTGGGTGATACATACGAAGTGGGGATAAGCAGTCAGGATACGGCACGGGCCCAGCGCAGTGGGTTTTCTGAAGGCTGCGCCACGAGTCGCATGCCAACACAGATAGTGACCTCGTGCGACCCTATTAATACAACAAACGACTTCAAGCGGACATAGTATCTGCCGGATCAACCATGCAGCTGATTTGCGCGTGCGTCTGCTTGTCCGTCGTAGCCGGCTTAGCTCGGGCCGCGCCAGCTAACGGTTTCGTGTTCCCAGAGGAGAGGCGGGAAAAGAAATTAGAGCCTATAATAACTCCTCCAGTTTTGCCGGTTTTGGAGCATTTGGAACGGGATCCTACTACGTTGGGGATTAGTAATAGGGCGAATCAAGTGAAACCGAAGTTCGGTGGGGGGTTTAATGTGCGGCCGTCCGGGAATGGGGGGCTGACGGCGAGTGTTAGCAGCAGTGCTAGTGGTGCAGGACTGAGTCACTCAGCATCGCAGTCATTCTCGTTTGGTTTTAATGAAGGATTCAGTGCTTCTCATTCGGCTAGCCAGGCTTCCTCTTTTAATGGATTTGGAAGGTAATCTCTATTTTTTTTAAATAATGAAAAAAAATCTATATTTTTTTTAATATAATGACTAATAACTAACTAATTATTTCATACTTTACAGTGATTTTATTTTTCTACTTTTTATTAATAGTTTTTCATCCATGACCGTTGTTAGTATATCGTGACTAGATTGTTTTATTTTAATAATCTAAACATTAAAAACTACATCGTACCGATGCGATGCGATGCCTATAAAAGTAAATATTTGTTATACGTAACTTAAGTATTTGTCAAATGCCAAAAAGCATTAGATATTACAATTTTTATATTACATATATTTTTTTATATTTTGATGTAATAATTTAATGACAACGTTTTTACAAAACCATTAATTGTTTTTGTAAATTGTTTTTGTTGAAATACTCACGCTTTGCGTATCTCTCTATGTATCAGTATTGTGCCTAAATTAAGACAGGTCAAATTGTATTTTTCAGCGGCTTCAGCGGCAGCCAAGCGAGTAGCCAAGCCGCATCGTTCAGCGGTTCCGGTGCTTCAGTATCCGGCGCGTCATCCTCAGCCTCTTCACTAGGGAGCAGCTTCGGCAGCTCCAGCCAAAGCGCTTCATCTGCTTTTGGGTTCAGTTCCTTGAATGACTTTGCTGAAGTAAGTCTACTATGTACTAATGATTTGTTTATCAATCATCAATCAGCACCCGAGCCGCTGAACGAAAGAATACGAAGGAAAATAGTTAGTTCAAAATAATTTAACAGCTCTTTAACTTCTTTTTCTTCTTTTGTTCATTGGTAACTCCTGGATCAGATCTACCAATGTCCAGTGCACCAATATAGTATAATAATAATATTAATTTATAAAACAGCTCTATTGTTACCCCTGATGGCTTTGGTAGTCGATTTAATTTCAATCAAACCATATCATCAGATATAAAAGCTAATTCTCTACTATCTATGGCGATTTTAGGTGGAAACATTTACGTTTTTATTTTTTATATGTAATCTGATCCCGATTTAATTTAAAACAGTTCTTCTCGATCTAATAATTAAATCAAAAGCATTGTCACCATCAAGGACGAGCATTAATATTTAAATGTCAACCGGCTTCCGGCACCCAACACGGAATTAACCTTTCTTACGTCAAAAAATGCACACAGAAATGTATCTTATTAACTTTCTTAATCGATTATGAACCATTATACTTACTCTGATAGCCGTTAATATTGTTAATAATAATCATAACCTCTATAAGCCTTTCCTTGTAAACAATTTTAAAATTTGTCGATAGAAGCGCTTTTGCATAAAATATTTTTTAAAAATTCCAACTAATAAAGATAGAATAAGAATTCTCTACTAGCAGATAGAGCTTTGTAAGTTGTCCACAATTTTCGATTGACAGAAAATTGTAGATGCATCAATGCTAATTTTATAAATGCTATAGTTTGTGATGATGTGAATAAGTATGTGTGTTTGTTACTCTTTCCCACAAAATCTACTGAACCGATCAAACTTGGTATACATATAGGTAAGGGCACAAAATAATATGTTACTTTTAATCCTCGAATTGCCACGGGATCAGAAGTTACCCGGGAGAAACCATGAGGCGCGGCTTGTCTATTTATGAAGACATCTTGTTGAATGAAATTCTAAATTAGAAAAAAATAAAAATTCAGTAATTGAAAAAGACCATAAAGCTACCTATATGAGCTTTATTATTAAATTTCACGAAAATTTTCAAATTATTACACAATAACTTATCATTTGGAACGCATTGAAAAATATTTTACTTCGCATAGTATTGCTACCTCACTTACACAAGTATTGTTATTATATGCTATTCCTATCATATTTTCAATATAAGATGAATAATTTATCAATAATACAATTCCAGCCAACCTTCGGCGACGGCATCTTCGACATCCGCCAGCGGGCCCCCATCCTCACCATTCAGGACCTGATCGGTGGAGGAAGAGGCGCCAGCGCAGCGGCCTTCAAAACCAAGTCCGGAAAACGAAATCGAGACGACTTCCTCGCTGTTCTAGTATCTAATTAATTTACCTTAGTACATTTAGACAAATTATTTAAGTATTTAAGAATATTTATGTTATAATTTTAGAAAATGATCATAGCTTTGAATGATTCGTTGAATAAGCACTTACGTTTCGAAATGATAACGTCATGTGATTTCCTATGTAAACCATTATTTCGTTTATATAGATTTTTATACGACAGAAATGAACTATAATAAAATAAAGACATGCGTTTTGCTATGTAGAATATTACGCATTTAAAAGCTATAATAGCTAGTTAAGTTAACAGTTAATATAATTTATACATAAAAACCTGCCAAATATTACTAAGATTTCACAATAGTACCTCCATACGTTGTTTATTGTATTTTCGTCAAAAATTAAATTTGAAGATACTTACTAAATATTATGCTTTTGTTACCCTGAACAATAAGTCTAGACGTAAGTAGTGTCCCAACAAGGTTACATTAGTTACAATGCTATGACGTCGATAAGTGTAATATAATATGGGACAATGTAACCTTATTTTGGCTTATAAGTACCCTATGAACTTATAAGGAAGGTAAAGATAGCTCTGTAGAAATTTAACTGGCTGTACTATGAGCAATTGATATAATTACTTGATTTACAAGAACGATTTAAATTTTTATAGCCTTATAGAGTATGTAAAGAAATTAACTCGGTAGAAATTTAACTATGACCAATTTTTATAATTACTTGATTAGCTAGAACGGTTTTTTTAAATTTGAATTTGATTTGGAATATCAAGAAAAGATCGGAGACCTTTTCTTGACATTCATACTATTTAAACCTTTTTTGTACTTTCTTGTGGTGTCAATAAATCGTTACTCAAAAAGACAACATTTCAAAATGCAGTTCAGCCAATAAAAATATAGGCCTAAAGTGAAATAAGTTACTCCCCATTGCATGTTTAGCAAGAAACAAGTTTTAAAAAGTGTATTGTTTCTTTACTTTATCTCTTGTATGTTTTATTTTGCTTCTTGTAACTCCATTTAGAATTTACAAAAATAATTGATTACACTACATTTTTTACTTGTCTTGCATGACGACTGACTTCTAATTTATTTAGAAAATAGCTTTAGTTTAATCTCAATCTTCAATAAATCTTGGAATTAAAATAAATATTTATGACATCCTTTTCTTCCTAAATCCCTACTAGTAAATCACGAATTTCTAATCGGCAAGTGAATATATTCGACAGTTATTTTGAGCATAAAATTTTACCAAACACAACATATTTTTTTAAATAAAATTAAATTTAATAAAAACAAACACAAAATTATACAACATATCATATTTAAAAAAATAATTTTAATTCTCTAATCTGTAGTTCTCTTTATTCTTTCCAGAATCCATCAGCAAATGTGATAAATCATCTATTTTATTAGCAAAATATTTTGATAGTGACCAGAACGCAAGTTTTCGAAATGAATAAATGAGAATACATCTACTACAAACCCAGCATAGAGAAGAGAGTTCAATTCATAATCTCTTATAAATTAAAACCTCTATTATAAGATGACGCTCTACTAATGCCTAATCCAAATATTTGTTAAAATCGTGTTTTATGAATCACTACATTATGTAGAATTTAGAATCGAAAATCTTATGTATGTATATTGTTTATTTACTTGTCATTATCCTTTCCTATCAGTTTGTCTGGAAGAAATTGCTGCTTAGCAATGAGGTCACCTTTCGGTATGAATTTTCAAAATTGTAACTGTGGTTTTGTTCCACATTTAAGACGTAGTTAAGTACATTTGCTAACCAAGTACAGAAGGGCAACTAATGTTCTTTTAAGTTTTATCTTAAATTATACGAGATCTAAATTTACATTTTTACTATTTTAAACATTCATTGAATTTCTATCTTTCGATATTGATAAGTGTTTGTTTAATTATTTACTTATGTTTATTAAAGGCTGTACTAATAAAAATTATATGAGCCGCACCGTGTCCGCCAAGTTCAAAGAAAAACAGACAACGCGCCATGAGTATATATGTCAATCTTTTCACGTTAAAGATTCCTAAAAAGATTGTAAATTAATTAAAAAAGTCACTAACTAGTTACAAGTACCCACGATATTAATTTTCTAGGACCATGTTTGCTAATTCACAGGCGTTAAAACTTCGTAATGGTATTACTTTTTTTAATTTTCTATAAAAAAGCAGCCTTTAACATAAAGGAACATATTCAACCGATGTCCACCGTGTCGGGGTATATATTTATGTTATAGCAGGCAAGCAAGCGGGGTATGCGGGGCATGCGATTCACCTGATGTTAAGTGATTGACCGCCCAACATCTACAACATCGAAGTGGCGCAGATGCCTTTCCGACTTCAAAGAAGGAGAGGGATTAAGGAGAGGATTAATGATAGGAATTTGGGACAGGAGTATAACCATGGAAGAGGGATGGGCTGTAAATACAGGCGTCCGTACACCCGCTCACTGTACAAAAAGCAGTGCGTACGCAGGGGTACTTTTTTATTGCTGAAGATGATATGCAGCAGAATTACCCTCTGTCGCTTTTTACGGTACCCACGGATATAAAAGGGGTGGTGATACACGTATTCTAACCCGGTGCCACACGGGGCCCAATAGTAGGAGAGGCATCATACAAGTTTTCAGCGTGTTTACCCATAAATTAGTGCCAGCTCTCTAGTGTTCTTACCGATCTCGTGATTTTTTTTTTAGAAAATCCCTATGATATTTTTTGCTCAACCTAGGATTCGAATCCAAGTCTCCGCGAACTGTAGACAAAATGCAACCACTAAGCCAACGAGGCAGTCAACATAAACGTATACCAATACTAATTTTAAGCCGATCCTTAATAATCTTCTATTTAGCAAGAAAGCTATTTTTTTTTCAATGAGTTTCCTTATGATTAATTTGCATAATAAGAGCTATTATAATTAAAAACGTATTCTTTATGACGTAATTCATTCATGCAGCGTAAATTGTGTTATTCCGAGATCTAGGACCATTTTTTGAATAGGTGTTTGTGGCAAGCTGAAAACTTATACTACCTATGTCAGGTAGAAAAACCTTTTTGGTGGTACTTTCTGACCTGACCTGAAGTTTTCAGCTTCGGTATATATTTCGTTTTCAATTCAACTAAGAGCTATTCAGCGCGGCTTAGCCCCCATAGCATAATGTTATATAATAATCAATATATTGTCTTCCATTTTGCGTTTTCTATCTTTAAATTTAAGTAAAGCAAAATATGAGTGAGATTATTCATTTGAAAAACATTGACCCCACTTTGTGGCACTCGTTCAAATGTCCGTCACAGCTTCCCTGGGAAGAGCGCAACCGAAATGACCATACAAGCAAAAACACAAGTGTTTGCTCTACAAATTGTTAGTACAGATAAAAGATGAGTTAAACTATTCTATAGTAGGCGGGCGTGTAATTAGTAGTCTGGTGTATTTATACAGATTATTGTATTAAGTGTGTTGTGGTTAACCGCGAGTGATTAATATCTTAGGAATATTTTTATCCTTGATTATAATCCGCGTTAAACAAATAAACTACACTTTAAGTAAACGCTATTTCTCTTCATTAATACTAAAGTTTTGATCCTCCAAAAACTGACTCACCAACATTAAAGACACATAAAATAATATATATTGCAATGAAATGCAGGTCGATAATATTTACATAATGTAAACAAATAATTTATCTATCATCATATTTTTTTTAAAACCAGTCATGTTTATTAATGTATTTGTTTAGGAGCTAACAAACTGCACAAAAATATTACCTTTAACATTTAAAATCTTCTTTTATCCTAAGATGAAGCTATATTTAAAACAATCATAACAACAATCTAGCGCAGACATTTTATGACGATCGCGATGTATTGTTGTCGTGACTGTCATATAAGCCGATCGATAGCCTCATTGAAGATCCTGGTCTTGCCCATGACTCATGCAAATATCCAACACATGGACCTGCCTACAAATTACTCTTAACTCAACATCCCAAAATGACTTCTGGTTGTAACAAAAACGGTGATGGAATTTTAACACCTTTAAACATTTTTACAGCAGGCTATCAAACTATGCAGATAGTTTTTAAAAACAGGTTACACTGGTCAGCGAACATGTTAGCCTCAATGCCAAAGGTTATGACAGTCTTATATTTTTGATATTATATTGTAAATTAAAATTTATATCTGTTTATTCTATATAATATAACGCTCGATTTTAACATAACTTGTTAGTGTTGGACTATATTTTTAGAGATTTAGTGAATAATAATTAATATGCTGTGTATAATATAGTAAAACGAGAAACTTCTGTTTTAAAACATAAGCTACAATTTGAATCGCAAATAGACGTTTCTTTACAAGGATAAAATTGTTAATTAGATTGTTACATTCCGTGTTATTTCAATAACTTTGAACGCTCATTTGTATTATTAATAAATAAATATATAATGATAAATATATCCTTGATGATGAATGGGAATATGCCAAAGAACAAAATGTAAAATTAATGGTCATTCCACTTGAAACAGTGAACCAATTCTTTCGTGTGTTTTGTTGAACGAACACAAAATGGTCCATTGCCAAATTGTCATATTTTATACATTTTATGTTGGATTAATAAGTGCTTCAAAAGTTTTATTGCAATTTGGCACCACTGTTTCATTGAATGCACGATTTTATGTGCAGCCATCGCCGATTGTTGATTTCTTTGAAACCACTGAAGGTGGCTTCGCGCCGTTATCTTTACCAGAACCAAAAGCTTCAACTTCAGAACCCGTAAAAAATATCCTAACGGCAGTCGCTGAAGGTGTTTTATTGACAAGTGAACCATCGTTTCTACCTCTGAGGGCAGCGTTGGACAGTGACGAGGTGTTTGAAACGGCCGAGACTATAAAGCCAACTGCGGTCACCAATCTGCCACGGCCTACGCAATATACAACACAATACAAGGTATCTCTATTTATATTTTTTGAACTGAGCACTAATCGAATGATATAGTAATTTTCTTATCGGCAAACATTACATCATAAAGAGAAGCCAAAATTTTAAAACTTGAATGCTATTGTACCAAATTGCGTATCATTCTATTGTAATCTTATGAATGAAAACTGCATTGAAATCTTTCCATGTAGAGTTGATCTTCTTTTAAAGTAAAGAAGTTTCTTCTTTCTGTAGCTAACTACAATATTAAAAGTACTATCCCTGCAGGGTACTGATCACAGATCTGATTTTTAGTCGGATGGAAGTCGTTTCCGTCGAAATTTATATGAATCTTGTACCGATTTCCGATACCTTCTGATCGGGGGCTAGATGGCACTACAAAATATCACCTCGTAAATATCACTTATTACCGTTCATGAATAAGAATAGTACTTAATAGATTTATTTATTTTCAGGAGGCAGCGTAATTATAAATTAACCGAGAAGAAAACTTAAAAAACAGCCATATTTATGCAATCTATGCATTTTAAAAATTGAGCATGATTTTCTTGAAACGTTATTTATTAAGTGTAACCTTGTACGATAGTAAAAAACTGGTTAACGTCAATGTAATTTCTTACGAAACAAAATCCCCGCAGTGTAAGTTAAATAATTATACTGATATAAATAGCATCGACATGAGATTATGTACCAATTAATCGATAAATGTCTTTGTTGTCATTTAATTATGCGGAAAACCTGCATGGGATGACATGATAACTAAACCGATGCGTAATATGTTTTTAAGAAATAATGTATAATCGTAGGTACGTAAATCTATAAAAAGTATAATTTGGCACATTATTTTTAAGGTATACCCTACACTGTGATTACGAGATATATATTTTAACTGTATCTAAATTATATTTTTTTATTAAGGAGAATATAATAATTGTATAATTTTATATTGTAAGCAGAAAATAAGTGACAATATGCGATCATTGTGATAGAAAATAAAAGACTATTTTTGGTTTGTGGGTTTTTATTTTATCAATTTCGGAAAAAATATCTATTACCAATCAAACATCTGTCCTCATTAGCAAATAAGTTACAATATAAGTGTGGCTACATCTGTGTGGCACTCTACCAAGTTTTCCAATTTTTAATTTACATAATTATAAACAAATTTGACTGATTTATAAAGTTTGACGATTAAACTTCTTTTTGTCACTGTAAATATTTACACAATTTAACATAATTTTTACATAAAAAAGCACCTCAATTTAATCCACAGAAAGTGATAATTTAGTTTTTTAGTGGTCTTTAAATGATTACGAGTTACATCAAAGAGATATAAAAATCGAAATACCCAATCAATACATAATTTATTCGTTCTAATATAGAGCTAATAGAACATTACATTCAATAATGATGTCAGATTATAATACTAAGGACATGTTCAACTCGAAAGATCGTGATCTTGAATCCATCATAAGCATATAAATAAAGCTTCCAATAATTTTCAAACCATTCAATAATCATCATGCGATTTTTAACATTTGTATGTGTTCTTTCAATAGTAAGCTTGGTGCATTCAAATTTTAATGATTCTAAAGAGCACATTGTGTTAATATCACCAGTTCTAGCTCCTTCTGAGAATTCGAGGGCTAGAAGTACAGAAACTGCAAAGGATTTTCCTGTACTACTGTTATTATCTACTGGTAGCAATACTACAAACGAGACTAACCACAACGACGATACACCGACTATTTATCATGTACAAGTAAGTGCATTTTTAGTACTTCATATTACTCGATTGGTAGATAATGATAACTCAATTTAAAGCAAAATCAAAAAGATGTTGGAATGTCCAATTGTCCTCTTGTTTTTGAGTAGTAACTGGCGGCCATGAATATCAGAACCTTCACAGATGTTTTGCTAACCTCAGGAGAGATGCTGAGATAGGGTAAAAATAGGAAATGGATAAAAAGGAATCCGGAATCTTAATAAACACGCATCATTTTAAAGACTAATATTTCATTTCGACGATGAAGGGTCTTGGCCATAACGAAGTTAGCAAATTAATTTGTTTGATAAATCCTTTAATCTGAGTAAACGTGTAACTTACGAAACCTTCATTATCCATATTCGCTATTAAACTGTGATTAAGGTGATAAGTGTGATTTGTAATGATTTAACAACCAAGATTTTCGATCTTTCCAGAAATTAGAAGATCAAACCACGTCCGATAAACTGAGTGGGTAAAAACTTTAATCAATGTGTTATCTAATAAAATACAGAAATACGTCATAACACCACATTATTGGCATATTGACCTTTGTCTGTAATATCACCTAGCATGTGCATAGCGTATTAGTTTTATAACATATAATAATTTATCTCTAGTCTCTACCACAAATGAATAACACGGAAAATAACCATAAATCGGGTAAAAGGTGTACATAATACTTTTGATGTAAAAAAAATGAGAATTTTGCCATCTTACGTCAAAAGAGCACAATTAAAAATATATATAATTAAAGTAAATCACCGTCAATTAGACAGATTATATCCAAGTAAAGATATATAAAAGGGAAACTTTAGTTTTGCGTGACATTTTCTAGGCGTCAATGTTAAAAACTATTTTTCCAGTTTTAAAATAAAAAATACTAATATGTACCGAATTGTTGTGTTTTCAATTTGTTTTTTAATAATGGCGGCAAATTGTATAGAGCAAACAGATGAGTATGATGATACGCCAATCAAGACAAAGGCAATTAAGAATTAATTACATTCGAGACGCAGAATCTTCTTCCTGCTTTATTTTACTTTTGACTCGCAAGTTTCTATCATATGTGGAAAATATTAACTTACAAAACCCTTCATTGTCTATATTTATATTACTATTTCAGGTAAAACTTGAATCGGTATTTAAAGAAAAAGAAATTAAAGGTAGTTATTTTTATTTTTGTATTTAAAATTCGTAAAATAAGTTTAAACGTTTAAAATAATTAATCGTGTATGTAGTTATTGGATAAAGTATAAGGAAAATTAATTTTTTTTAGAATATTTTTCAAGAGGACGTCGAAACGCGGGAAAGGAAGTTATAGTGGTATCCAATAAAGGTGCGTTTATTTTTTTTTAATAAAATAAAAACAGCTGAGTTACATACTATGTTATGGGAGATATATTTAAATCCTAATTTTTCCAAGTTAGTTTTATACATTTAATAGTAACTTTTTTAACTTTGTTTTCATAAATACAAGCCTTTTTCAGGTTCCAATTATGGTTATAGAGAATATCCAAACAGAAATTCAGGATCCACCGTAATTATATTACCAGGTAATTAAATATAAGTTAAATCAAATCATACAAAAATTTTTTTTCTTCTTAATGACATTAAGTAATAACAACAATGAAAAAAAATATGTATGTATTTCTTATAAATTCTAATTGATTGTTCAAAATCAAGGAGATTTTTACGTCCGATTATATATTATCATCACATTATATTTTAATGTTTCAGATAATAATAATTACAACACAAGATTCATAGACAGGACGTATATACGAAGTTAAATTGAATTGATGAATTGAAAACAATAGGATAAAATCTTCTGCTATTTCGAATATTCCTACATGCTTCAACTTTAAGTTAAGATGGGGCATTAACTTATTTTCTTAAACAATAAATGAGTAAAAAAAATAAAATTTATTTCACAAGCAAACTTTCCTCCTATGGTACTTTTTGAATCATAAATAACCATCAATGTGATCGGTTTATATAATAACAGATATTTTTTCCATCATATATTAACATTTTTCTTGATAAATTACTTATATTTTATTACGATTTACTTATTGCCATAAGTTTTAACAAAAGATTCATTAAGGTTTTTATAAAAACAGGTTTTGAAAATGCAAAGATACCCTTGCATTGTTTTATTATTACATACCATTATATCTGATATAAAATTAATAAACAAATAATGTGGTTTTATTCATAATTAAGTAATGATATGTAAAATACCTTTTCCAAGACATCGGATTTTCCACACAATCACAAGGCGTATAATTAGATAAATCACATGTATGTTGGAACACGATGCAATTATTTGATACACTGTTATTTTAACTCGAGTTTTAGTTGAAAAAATAACGAACAATGATAGGTAATAAACGGTCAAAGATACTCAGAAAGAAATTACGTATGGTATAACCCATGGTAGGTGTATCTATACAATTAATAATTCCTAAACCTGATTTATAGCATAAAGTTATAGTTTATATCAAACTAGCTTTGCCCCGCGGTTTTACCCGCGTAGACCGAAAGCCCGTTCTCGCAGGATTTCCCTACGAATTTTCTGCTGAATTAGTCCAGCAGATCTCAAATTATAAGTCAACAAACCCGTCTTTGTTTTTTAGGTTTTATGTATAGAAGAGACTGCTATTGGCTAGCGTAATAATTGCCATATTTCACAATATTTACTACTTTTACAGTTAGAATCTTCTCCATACATATATTCTTTATCGAGTAGTGAACCTTAATCAGCTTAAGAATTATCTTATACTCTTAAGTTTTGAAAGCATGGTATCAAACCAATTATTTAACTCATTATTGTAACCATGTTCTTTGACGTCCTTCGAAATTCCAAATTACGTCAAATGTTTATTTATGATCATAAAAATAACTAACAGGTATTACTTATTGTAAAACCTAAAAATAACACGAATAAATGATGTTGCATTTAAACGTTTAACGAACTCGTTTACAATAAAAACAACGCAATGGTCTTTGCAATTTATGTCAGGGATTCTCAAAATGTTCGCAACAGAAAGAAAGGAGGGACTCAGAGAAACTGTGAAACCAGAACAATCCGATTTCTAAGTAATAATTCTTTCTTTGACTGGTCCCCTTTTAAAGAATTAAAACTTGAAGTGTCTAAGATGCCTAACTAAACTTGTAAGTACCTCGCGTTTTGACAAACATTGGGAACCCCAGGTTTATGCTATAATCTTGCAAAAAGAAAAAGACGTGTCCAAACAGATCTGCCGTCCGGTTTGTAGGTAAATCCCAAATGTGTGAAGACTGCTAATGGAGCAAGTGCTTGTACCCGATCGTATAATAGATATAGTTTGTGTTCAAATGGAAATGGATCTTTATTTGTTTTTGGATGTATATTTTATCTACACTATCATTATAAAGAAGACTTTGTTTGTTTGTTTGTAATGAATAGGCTCAAAAACTACTGGACCGATTTGCAAAATTCTTTCACCATTCGAAAGCTACATTATCCACGAGTAACATAGGCTATATATACATAACATTATACTACGGGAGCGAAGCCACGCGGATTAGCTAGTTTTCTATATAGTAATGTTTTGGAATTAATAACATCTTATTTAAAGAGTAAAAAGTTGTTGCGCAAAACATTTAAACTTAAATATCAATCGTGTCAAAATATGCAGAACATTTAAAGAATTTTAAGGGTATTCATTTGCTTGCTTTCAACACAACACATTTCTAACCTTACGTAATTAATCGTAACTTAATTGAAATTAATCAACACGTTTATATTTCAAGCTGAACCATTGTTAAAGACGGGAATAAACGTCTCCATTAAAAGCTCTAGGTATTCTGCTCAACCTAACAAACACGATAACGTCATCGTGGGAAACTAGATGTCCTGTTAAGACAGTAGGCGGACGGTGACGTAGGATGGCGTCGATGTGAAAAACTGACGTATAAATAGGTCGGCGGCGTGGATCCTTACTTAGTGACCGCGATGGGATTACGTGGTGTGGTGATCTTGCTGGCGCTGGCGAGCGTCGCCGCAGCGTCAGTGTACGACAATGCGATAGAGGGAGATAAGATAGTGCAAGTGGCGCCCGTGCTGGCTCCCCCCAGGGGCTCCAGGACGCCGGGGACGGACCGCTCGAGGCAGTTCCCGATCCTGGTCATCCTCGCTCAGCAAAACCCTCCGGAGAGGACGAGGGAGCCCGAAGCGAAATCCTTGAATGTGAACCAAGAACCTATTTACGTGAAGGTGCGTAGTTAATAGTATTGTTATAGTAAGCTCTCAAAACTCCGTGATTTTTTGACATTTTCCATATTAAAATTTTCCGGTAAAATAGGTATTTTTTTAATTTCCCTAAGAATATATGTAGCTGCATACTTGAATAACTGTCATTAAATCAATTATTCATAAAAACCTCAAGTGCATCGATAATAACGCAAAGGCCATTTGATTAATTGTACCTAGACTGGCAAAACATCAGCAATACATATTTAATATAAACATTTACTTAAATATGTATATATTAATTTAATAGCTACCTTTGTATTAAAATAAGGCTCGCATCTTTACAACCACTTTATTTGTACAACTTATTAATATACATAATATAGTAATAGCTTACAATAAAAGTTGCACAATTGGGCGGCCCTATCACTGGACAGCATTTTCTTCCAGGCTGAACTTACAGATCAATAACTTTCTATATTTAATAGAATAATTGAAAAAAATCAACAATGAAAATTATTGAGGATAAACGTATCTATGATATTATGCTATGATGCAATTCAAAACGAATTCGTAAATATTAATTTGACCTTTGAAAGGCATAAAAATAAACTTACAAGAGACGCTAACGTGTCTTTAGATACATCTTTTCTACAATGTGTGAGAACTTGTACGGTTTAATTGTATTTATAATGATGATTAATAAAATTTACATACCACTTCACATTGTTAAAGCGACTCTATCCTGATTAAGTATTCTAAAAATAATAATAGATACGTCCGCAAGTCATATAAACGTGTTTATCAACAAATTTATATTTCAAAAGTTTTTCTATCGTGATATTTTAATTTTAAAACAGCTATGTGTCCTACGTTATTGTAAAACAAAAAAAAATCAAAAATTTCAACTTTTTCAGACCCTTGAAGAGCAACGGTCTAACAGGCAGAAGCGAACGTTGGGCAAACTTCTCCTTGGTCATGGTCTAGGAGGAGGCGGCGGCGGTTTGTCCTTCGGCGGCGGTATCGGTTGGGGCGGTGGTGGTGGAGGCGGTTATGGAGGAGGCTACGGCGGTGGTTATGGAGGAGGCCGAGGATTCGACGGCGGTTACGGAGGCCACGGTGGTTACGGTGGTGGTTATGAGGAACCACCGAAAACTGTGATCGTGAAAGTTGTTAAAGAACACGGTGAGTGAAATTTAATAGCTATTGCTTGAAAGATGTTCTAACAAAATGTTATTTTTATTCAAAAAAAAAGTAATGCGATCAGGGAAAAATCTCAGGAGAATAGGAGATAGATAAAAATACTATTATATATATTACTTTTATATGCATTATCTCCTGTTTTTGATCAGGTATTGATATTTACTACACATTAAGCCAAAAGGATATCATGTTTTATTACATTTTTTAAAATATTATTGTGTTATTAATACAACTGAATCATCTTTCTAGTAAAAAATGACAAAAATATTATAAAAACTCTGCTTAGCGGAAAACGAGTAGGATATATATGAACAAAAAAATTAAACTTGTTTTCGAGAATAATATTGTTGATGCTATCTCAAATTATCATCTTAAAAATCGTATAACTTTTAGATGTAACAAAGATGTTTTTTAAAAACAGCTTTTTTGTAAGAATCAAAAAGTTCGTTGAAAATCTCGTTAAACAAGGTTGTATTAATTTAATGAAATAAAACTCTATTAACCGTACATAATATTACGTACATTTATATTATTATTAGGTAATTTATTTTAATGAAGCGATTATGTTTCAAAAGGCTTGGGTACGTTGGGGTAATTAAGTTTTTTAACAATAAATGTAATTTTAATAATCCGTTAAGCAGAAAAAAACTGACTTTTAATGCGTTTTACCAACATTATATTTAGTAGATATGTTAAACATGAAATTTAATCCATGCGGTGTTAAGGTAATTTCAGAGAAAATAGTGATAATAATTTATGTATATCAATTTCAGGTCATCACCATGGCGGTGGTTACGGTGGCGGTAACTATGGTGGCCACGGA
>LQNK01000932.1:47903-84988 GCA_001586405.1 Phoebis sennae
GACCGTTTTTTTTTTTTTTTTTTTATGTATGTTACCGCATATCTCCGGCGTTTATGGACCGATTTGGAAAAATTTTTTTGCATTCGAAAGAGTAGAGTTCATGTGTGGTCCCATAGAAATTTGGTTCAAGTCAGATCATCCATGTGGATGATATTCCAGGGAACTCCTCGAAAATCAGCGGAATAAGCTCTGCGGTTAAGGTTTAATGATGTATATATCAACTGAATTGTGACTAGATGATGTGATTACTCTTCACAGGACACTAAAAAGGATAAAATAAAAATTTTTGCCAAAAAATAGAACCGACTTCCTCGCTCTAAAAAGTGGAAAATAACTTTTATTTAATTTTTGTTGAAATCTATACAAAGTCGGTGCCTTACCTATTTTCAATTTAACAAGATTTTGCAAAAATTTTTATTTGTTATTAGAAAATTTCTACAAAATAACCTTTAATGATATTACCTAATTATTTCCTTAGATCGGATGCTGCCGAAATCTATCTATCATCGTTTTATACTTTTTATTTTTTAATAATAGTGTTAATTATCCCTTCATAGTGTAAAACAACGTTACTTCCCATTGTCGGTCTCTGTATATGCTTGGATATTTAAAATTACTCAACGGTTTTTGATACAGTTTTTTTTAATAGATAGATATATTCGAAAGGTTCATATATGCACCCATGAAATGCCGGACAGAGAGTTAGCCTACTCTAATATTATAAAAATATTATACTGTTTTTGTTTGTTTGTTTGAATTGGCTTCGAAACTACTGGACCTATTTAAAAATTCTGATGAAAGGCTATAGGGAGCGAAACCGCACGAAACCGCTAGTATTTAATATTATAAAAATATGTACTCGTCTAGCTTAACAATCACAATTCACACCTGTATGTAAATTTATTTTCACGTAATTACTCGACTTCACTAAACACTTTACTAGCTAACAGCAAGTATGTTCTAACCATTAAAATAACACTTCAACGTGTAAAATGATCAGACACCGCTTACAATGTTAGAGAATGAGGCTTTCGTATAAGGCAATACGTGTTGAAGGTTAATAAATTATTTAACTGAGAGAAAACCACTGAACTTACCTTTCACTGAGCACCTTTCTTGTAAATGATTTATGAAACTTTCAATTTACATTTTTCTTCAATACTCGACACAAAGGTAAAAACCTTATTTACTTAAGGTATGAAAACATAAATATAACTCTACGCCATCTAATCCCAAACTAAGCAAAGCTTGTATCGTACTATGGAAGGTAGGTAGCTGATAGACATACTTAAATATACTTTTTTTGTAAATACATATACTTTAAACACCCAGAGAGTAGAAAATTATTATATGAAATATTCTACTCGTGGGGACCAAACCAACACCCTCCAGCGCAATAGATCATTGCCACATCCACGGCGCCATCGGGTCGTCAACGTAATGTTGACACAAACCTTTATGAAAGTAACAAAATAATAACCCATCTTTATATATTTTATAGAAAGAAAATCTTCTTTTAAATCAATGAATAATCCTCACTGATAATAGCTCTACAATTTTATGTGAAGACATGGTCTATGAAAAGGGCAAGATTTTGTTGAAAATGTCTACAGTTAAATAGAAGAATAAGAGTTAAATTATAATGATATAGATATCATTATAATTATCACGAGATTATTTTATTTATTTCTCCTCTAAAAGCCTATTTATAACCTATTATAACAATTAGTGGTTTTAGAACACATAAAAAAGTCGGTTAAAAATAGTGCTTTCCCCTAAATTGACTGTGTAAAAGCCGCTATGGTCTAACGCCAATTAACACGACAAAACGGAATTTAGTATTTATCTGCTAATTATTTTAATGTCGCGTTGTATTTTTCACTACTAACTGACAATCGATCAAATCTATTATTTCTAATGAGGCAAATAGTAAGTAGTAAGTACCCGAACGTCAAACTCAACACACTCACAAAACTATTGAATTTATGAAAATCCTGATTGCAAAATTCGATGACCTGATCTAAATTGCATATTACGTAAATATGTTATTTAAATCTATCGCATAAAAATAGAGTTACAAAGGTGGTCAGAAAGACGAGCCTCGGACATTCATTCAGTCCTTATATGCCAATTTATTTTTATGAAGCTTATAGACAGTGTCAGCCGCATCACAACATTGTACATATTATTGCGAGTGAAATGAAAAATATCGATATACATAACAAACATCGTGTTAAGCTAAGGCTAGCACGCTATACGTTAGGGGTCCGAAACGTGAACGCTTTTATTCCGGTACCTTGCGCGCGCGCATCACTCGTTCGCTTGCTACCAAAGTCCACGGGCGCATTTCAGGATTTTTAATTATACTGAAAAGCAATAATGTACAAATCCTTTGTAATTGTGTGTGCGTTGTACTTAGTGATTACTGGTAAGATTTTTTTTAAATAATTGAATAATTATATTCCTAATATTTGTTTTCAAATCTATATACAATATCTACTTTCATTTCATTAGACTTTATTTTTAAAATATGACATTATTAATAATTATAAATACATAAATTGTACCTGTCTTTGTATAAAATGAGTCATACTTATTTATATGAAAAATAATTTGTATATTTTAAGACGAATGCATCTTACGCAATAAATTGTAAATTAAATTATTTCAATACAATATTTAACATAATTTATACCACTAACACCGTTCAAACACCAAGATTATTGAGGGGTAATATTTATTTGACTCTAAAAATAAATATTCTTATAACAATATAACATCTATGTTACCTATTTCATCTCTACAGTTACACGTAACTGTTATTTTAAATGCCAATTAAACATTAACCACCTTGCGAAAGCTTTTTACGTGCGAAATAAAACACAAACAAAACCATATAAACTCAATACTTAACAACTTTACACATACTAATCGGGTGTTAATTTTATTATAGTCATAATAAATTATAATGGAAACAAAAGCAAGTTGCAAAACAAAACGGTCATTCCTATGTACGTACATAAACAAAAACAATAAGATAATACGTTATAATTAATAGACACAAATCATTTTTTAAGTCACGACAATGCATGTTAACAAAACGTGATGAATCTTCCGTAGTCGTGCCTGAGATAGGATCTTTTTTACGAGATATTTAAAAATATATGTAATCAATTAAAGCCTATTCATAATTTGCGTTAAATGGCGTGAGATTTAGACTGTAAAATTTAATTGCGTATGATAAATTCACGTTATTGGTTGAGGCAGCTCAAGGGTAATCCTTATGTTAAATTCAAAAGCCATTGTTGTAGCTTAAAAGCTGATTAGGTCATTCTTAACTCCTTTTATAATTAAAACCTTTCATTCTACGTGTGTAGTATCGCGCCTGTGATCTTAAACAATAACATAATTTATTTATAAAGATTCTTAGGGTATGGCATAAATAACACCACATTTTTATTGTAGCCATATTACAATAAGAAATTAAATGAAACAAAAATATCAATGATTGAATCATATACAAATTCATTTATTCCTTTAATTTCACTTTGTTTAAATTTTGCAACACGAATTTTCCGCGTCCATAACAAATCGGAAGTTGGCTAAACTTTGAATTCCAATAATTACTTTGAAGACCAATAATTAAATAAATGTAATGTTAAAAAAGAAGTATATATATAAGTTATACTAATGGCAACCCTTTTATTTTTTTTTATTAAAAGAGCAAAGATACTATAAGAGTCATCGTCCTGTCCAGTGGTGTGTAACCCGACTCGGAACAGGTTGATCGTGTTTGTTTTTGCATTATTATAAAATTCCAATTTTGACCAAGCTATTGAACATGTAATTGCCTCGTAAAACATCCATTGCTGGCTTGACTCTGATGGCCATTTTACTTGTGTTCGTGTCAGCGGTAATCGATTGAGTGTTTTGCAATTTTTTCTTTAGCGCCAATCACAAATGGAAGATCCAGGCACGCTCGTTTACGTTTTTTGTGTCGTGCTGGATAGGTGCCTGCAAAAAGGTTATAATGGGCATTTTGTTTTTAATACATAGGTATATTTTTCTGAGAAACACGATGATCTCATTATTAATCACGCGAATGACGAATAATCGAATATTTAAATCAAGATCTAATATCCTTTTTTATACGTCTCTCTCAAGGGTGTTTTTATATTAAATAACGCATATTTAGACTGACAATAAAGCCTGTTTTAAAAATCAAACAATCCAGAATCAGAAGAAGAATTTACTGTTGCACTATATTTTTGTTTGTCTACAAGTTTAATTACTTTCTTTTTGATTGATCGCAATTTATATTCAATGCTCTATGACAAGCTTTTACGAAACCTCATTTCCGACGATAGTCATTTGTATTATAAGTAAAATATTAGGTACAATACAAATATTATAAGATGCATAATTGATACTTCAGGGTATATTTCGTCGTAAAACGTTACTTGTTTATATTATTTAGATAAGAAATCTAGACCGACTCTTAACCTCACTGACCTAGTTTTAGTATAATCTACGTCTATGCGTCTATACTTTTCATCTATTTTGTCTATGTGTACATCTGTTAGTGTATTCTCTAAATTTTCTTGTAATCTTATTAAACCATAGACAATTAAAAAAATAACATACTTAATAAAATTATCGTCGCATAATTTTATTGTGTAGAATTTTTGGTTGTTAAAGTGTAATCATATTTAAAGGTTTACAAATAAGTTCTACTAACACAGAAAGCTCTGATATGTAGAGAGGTAATTAGAAAGTAAATTCAACTACAAATTCAATTTCTTGGAGCAATATCTTGATTGATTACTTGTGAGAAATGCGGTCGAAAATAAATTGCATGTTGGTGTTGGCTTGTAAATGTTTATTCATTAACAACTCTGATGATTTTCTATATGACTATCCCCTTTTATTGGTGTCTTAAAGCATTTTAATTACAACTTTTCTATAAAATCTTTAATTAGTCTTACTGCAGATCTATGTAATTAGATATTATTTTTAAACGAGTTTTAACGTCTACATTTCATTCATTGATAAGGTTTTTTAAACTACTTTTTACGTTTGGCCATTTCAAACAAACCAATGATTTTACATTTATTAAGGGTGTGTAAATAAAGTTTTTTAAATCTAATTTATTAAATAAACTTATAGCAAAGACCTTTTCTTTTGTTCTCTGGCAAAGACAACACGCATAAAACATATACATAACTTTTAAATAATTAAATGAGCGAAGTTACTTGTTTTATAACTCATTTCTAGATCAGGTAAATGCATCTTTCCTACCATAACACAAGCCAGCTTCGACCTTAAGTATATCTTTAGTTTAATCTATTGTTCGACAGGGTTTTAACGAAAATGATACAGTAATTGATATAATATCTAAAAGGCGTCGCCTACAGACACATGCATAAGCATTTTGCTTATGTTTATTGCAGTAACAGGAATGTACACAATAATGAGGGTTATTTTGATAACTTCCTTTATTATAATGTTTATTATAAATTAATTTTCAGTATAACTACGACAAATAATATTCGTTATAATATTCTTAACGACCGACATATACTTATGCTGGGATTTACGATTATATCACGCATCTTACTCTATAATTAGGTTAATAGTTAAATAACAATATATTTCGGATGATTAACACAAAATTGCATTAATACATTTTATTAATTGTTTACAAGTCACGTATAGACACTGTCTATTTCGTTGAGAAAACACACGTAACATGTGAATGTAAATGGGTTTTCAGAATGCTTTGACTTACACGGGATCTGTAAGAACCTGTTACCTGTGATCAAAAAGGGGGGAAAATAGCAGTAAAGATTACGAATCTAGAATGTAAACGTACATACTTAAATGTAATAATGCATCCATTACGGCCGTTTTCAATTATGTATCAAAAATTATGGATAGATCGTAATTTCAGATTAAATGGCATTTGATTATCAAAAGTCATAACAAAGGCTATCCGTCGACAGCAAATAGATAGATTTGCCTGACTTCAGTAAACATATTCACACATACCGACATACGAGGAACCAATCTTCATTATTTGGCATCTTTTTGATATTGTATTTTTAATTGATATTGATATTGTTATAGTTACAATGTCAATGCTTTAATACTTGTTGATTGTTCCAAGAAAAATCTGGTTTTCTAAATTGAATTGTAAATTAGATAGGTAACATACCTACGACAAAAAATTTCATATTTATGTACCGCCTATAAGAATAAGTATTGTTCCAATACAAAGTAAATATGTAGTTTTTTATTTACTTACGTATTAAAATCATAATGCCTGTCCGTATCTCTACGAAAAAAATAAATTTAGTATTTCTAGTACTCTGTTGTTTATATGAATATTAAAGCTAAAACTTTAAACCACTTTGCCGGAACGCGGTCCCATGTATATCGTCGCGTAATTCATATAAGCTCATTTCAAGTGTCCTTTTATGATATAGAAAGCAGAAGCAGAAAGAGCTTTATATAAACGTATATCATATAGAGACTTATTATAATTCTATCTATATCCACACATTTTAATTGACCAGCTATTGATCGAATCGACTTTCATGAAACATGTTTGAATGTAAGCAATAAGCAGTAAACAGTTAGCGTTTAAAGAAGCAAAAACATCTTATGCTGGACCGTTAGGCGAAAGTCAAGTCTCGCTGCGTAAATTTAACTTGATTTAACACTGTACAGTCAACCAAATATGCTTACAAATTCTTGCATTGTAAATACGCGAAAATAGCTCTACCTACAATGCACTTATGCGTTCAAACTGCATATCTATTCAGCTTGATGTTTAAATAATGTCGCTTATTGTTGTTGGAAATGATAGGCAGGTGATAAGTGGGACTTTTGAGATGGAACGGGACGTAATGTTTGGGTTCGGTCATTGCTCTGTGCAGCATCTTACGGTTAATGACGATAAATATAGCCTAGATTAGAGCTATTAGTGAAATTGACTTGGAGATTGCGTCGGGTTCATATGACAGCGGACATCGAGTTTGTGTTGCCCTCTCATTAAATTGGATTGAGTTGTACGAAATTAAGAACAGATAATATAGTTGCAGTTATTATTAATAGCTTGAGTACTGATTACTTTATCTAAGCGTGTTGAAGAGGAGGATCTTTTGTGTTAGTATTTTATATCGATCGATACATTTCTTTCGCAGTATCGGACATATTTCATCAAAATAGATATTTGCAAGTTGAACGACCGACACTAACAAGGAAAGCGGTTCAAACAAGTGGCCTATCCAATATCTATTAGCAGATTTATGATGCACGATTCGTTCTCGTGCGCATCCGAACCCCGTCTCGTGACCTCCGGGAACGTATTGATAAATATAATTACGTTTTCCTTGAAATACCAGAAATTCTCGCTAATCTAGCATAGCTTTGATTGTTGGATTCATACATTTCAAATTAAGCAGATGCAATTTAATTGGCGATGTAAACATTATTGCCACACGCTTTTATGCCGATAGTCTTGTTTTACATGCCTCTTTTAAGTTAGTTTGTTTAAAAATATATAATACTAGTTGAGCTCCACAGTTCAACTCGGTATTCTGAGATATAAACAACATTTTAACTTTTAACAAGTTATGTCCTTTCTCGGGTCTCATACTATCTTTATACACAATTTCAGTAGCCCGGTTCGGGGTTTTTGCGTTAAGGAGTAAGAAACATACATACCTCATCACAAACTTTCGCATTGATGATAATTATTATAATACGACGTAGGTTAGCGTTACACTATAGCCTCAGGAAAGCGAGGTCCAAGAGGCGCCGCGAAGACGGCTGTCTAATTTAAATTCTAACTTACGTATTCACTATTGCATCCAACAAGATATTTAAAATTATATATTAATGTACAGGGAATGCTTGAGCTAGACTCATCCACCCTATTATAGTACCTATTATACCTTAGCAATTCATCATGACTGTCGGTTTAAAATTACATATCAACTGTTACTGAATGGCAAATCTGTGCTGCCTAGGCACTTAGGCTACACATAGTGTAAAAAATCAAGAGAAATGATAATAAATAGGCTGGTTATTTTTAGTCACCAATCTGAAAAAGTGGCTACTAGAGATCTATGGAATTTAGCATTTAAGTAGCAATTTTATATTTATCGAATGATTTACCAGTTCCATATGTTCGAACGAAATACACCTGCATCTAAATTAATCAAATTATGTTTTTTTGACAATAATTCTTAAATTAGGAAAGGCTCAAAAACCTAAACATTCATTCATTTCACCTCCTTACACGCAACATGGTTGAATCATGCCAATAATCCCGCCCGATTCAAACCCTGACAGGTGACAGCCTCTCAGTACGGCCGTATATAGTCGGAATTTGGAGATACCTAAATCAATAATAGTTTTTTACATAAAAATATATTTTTCAATAACAATCTAACCTAACAAATAATTAAATTTATGTAAATAAAATTAAGTCGATTTGTTATTGTGTTCTTCATAAAGCACTGAATATTTTTTCACTACCCTACACAACACACACACTACACTACCCCGAGGTGGATGTACTCGACATTTACATGATGGTGAAGCCTATAATTATTCCTGGGCTTCGAAATCAATAATTTGAATTGATAATCTTAAATTTGGGCACCTTGCCTCACCCATATCAAAAAAATTCAGAGTGTTCAGTACTTTTGTGATAGCCGGTACATATAAACATCTTTGTGGAAGAAGAATGAATAAGCAATTGGTATTCGCTCTCATAATAAAAAAAAAGAAATGCAAACGCAAATATTGCATTCATCCCCTAAACGTTCAGAAACGCTCGTTAGAACGCTCGTTAGTACCTACCATTCTTACAGAAAGATAGGTACATTATAAATGTCTCAGATCTTTCTGATCTTTCTGAAAAAAATCAGAATGTGTGTGGAGTATGCTGATATATGGTATTCCGGTCTTTCTGAATTAATAATATGAATCCAGATTAAATATTTATGTGTGGCCTTATACTTACTGGACCTGTTTATAAACCCTTATTAAAACTATACAAGAAATAATATTTGATATAGTAACCTATCCCTTTTTTTAATAAAAAAGCAATACTTTAAATTACGCATCAATTAAAACAATAAATAAGATAAACAATGAAGGGAATCACGTCGATGGATACTTGAACTTTAAGCAAATGATAAAAATAGTCAACTTTTAAAACGTGACTTTTATTATTTGTTTTCATCGTGATCTATAAATGTACATTTATTTTAGTATGAACTTTATTAACATACAGTTGTCATATTGAAATACCTTGTTATTTACTAATTTATTAAGAATAATTTTGGCATGTATATACCTTTATTTAATAGTTTTAGTCTTCACACAAAAAAGAGTTTTATTATTGTTTTGTTCCACTATTTGAATAGAGAAATACGAACTCATGAAAGACAAAGTTTTTCATCATCATAACTTGGAACCAATGATATATTATTTGAACAATTTCTCTTACTTCTAAATTGATCATCAATACAAAATCCGCTTACGCTTACAAATATTTTTATATTTCAGAGGCACGTCCAAAATGGCAGTATCTCCCTGAAGTGCCCGGCTACATCCCAGTCTATATCCGCAACGGGGACACGCCTCTCGAAGAAATCAACCCCGAACTAGCGGAGGCCTTCCACGCGCCAGCTGCCGGCAGAAGCGCGGGAAAACTCATCGACGCAGCCCCCGAAATACCGGAACAAGGCGACCAGCCCCAACCCGAAATCCCCGAATCCGCACCCAACGCCATCGACAAGCGCCCGTACGAAAAGAAAATTCTAGAAAAAAAGAAAAAAGCAAGCTTCGATATCCCAAAACCGATTGAACGCTACTAGGCTGTGAGCTGTACTTATTTAGATTTAGGTTACGCGTATGGCTATTGAACGAAAGCTGACCTTGCCAACTTTTGTTATTTATTTATTTTATTAATATTAATACGCTATGTGATTATGTATTGTATTGTGATTACAAGAATAAATATAATTTATTTTTGGTCATGTTTTATTTCATCAAGTTTTATTTCATAAAATCGGATGATTTTAAATGTTGAACTATCGAACTATCTTCTTCCGCTGGAAAAATATATAGCATTTATATCATCATTATCAACGATTGCCGACATTTTTTATTTTGTTACGCGATATCTGTAAAAACAGGTAATAATATATTTTTTTAATCATAACATGGAAAAGACAACCACTGTGATATGGGTTGAAAGTTGAAACAATGAAAAGTTTCTTAGAAATAAATTTTTCTTACGGTGAAAACGAGCTTTTTATAAGTAGTCTTTTTATTAAAACAAGCCTAATAGAGCTTGTACAGTTAAATGTTCGACGCTGGTGAGAAATTTTGTAATTGTGTACTCTCACAGTGAATATAGAGTAAAATTTTTGTAACATCTTTAAAAACAAC
Source organism: Phoebis sennae (assembly GCA_001586405.1). Lineage (NCBI taxonomy): Eukaryota > Metazoa > Arthropoda > Insecta > Lepidoptera > Pieridae > Phoebis > Phoebis sennae. The sequence continues at coordinate 58,374 of LQNK01000932.1, forward strand.
TAGTGATTAAGTTTGGTCTACCTATTTAAAATTTCACTTTCCTTCGTACAATATTTTCTGAAATCAGTGTTTGGTCAATGTTCAAACCATATAGTGGATACGGTTGGAACATTGTATAATCTCTTTTGATTTAAGACTGCTAAGTGATAGTGTTAAAAGAAAACAACAACATATAATATTTAACTATATTTACATTTAATTATCTAAAGTACAAAGATAGTCTTATAATCTAATTAAAAACTAAAATATGTATAATTCTAATTTATGATTTCCGCATAGTCAGCATCACATTTATCTCCCAAATTATTGTCCTAAGATTCGTTATGACCTCCTTCAACTGCTTGTTCTTTAAAACCACCTGTAAAATCAAATGACCTTTTGTTTATATTTTAAATTTAAAAATAAATTGCGGCTAATAATAGGTAATATGCAATAACCTATCATCAACCTAACATCAATGCAAAAAATTATCACGCAGCTCTCTAAATATTTGAATTTATCAATTTATCTTTGGCATAATGAGTTTTATTGTCAAATTCTGTTATATTTTATTAATCATTTACTCAAATCACATCAGTACCACAGTAAAAGATGGGTCATTATCAGACTATTTTTAGAACATTTTTTATAATTTAGTTAAAGTACAACTGACTCATTGACTCAGTGGTTAAGCGTTTGTATTACAATCGACTGGTCCTTGGTTCGATCCACACTAAGAAGACTGATTCACCTGGCCCTAAATCAATTTTCACTTTTATAGGTAAAGAATAATAATTGATCCTACCTGTTCAGTGAGTTCCTTGTTTTCATCCAAAATCAGTCTATATGACTCTGTGTTCCGTCTCTCATCAAGGGCTTTATTGTCGGCTTCATCTTTCAGTGGTATAAGACTCTCCATGTGTGTATATTCCATTCCCTGCAATATATAATTTACATTATTATTATTTTTATTAAATATTCCTGGACATTTAACACAACGCCATCTAGTCTCAAACTAAGCAAAGCTTGTACTATGGAGACTAGATAACTGATAGACATATTTAAACATACTTTTTTTGAAAATACATACATACTATAGATAAATTAACACCCAGACAGAAGAAAATTTCAATGTTCATCACATCATATTTTTCTACTTGTGTCAATAGACAGTGTTAATATTTTTATTTGGAAAAATAAATGTATTGGTCTGCATACTGTTTCGAGACTGAATAGCTTAACACCAATATATCTTTTTTACATTTGAAATAAATCCAATCTTACCTGACAGGTCTCATTGCACTTATCATAGATGAGTCTCAATCTCTTGTACAGCAATCGGATAGTTCTCAGCTGTTCTTGCATCTTGGCCTTCTTGTCGTTGCTCGCGTTCTCGCCGTGCTGCGTACCGTTTGGAGGCTGTATAGCCTTTAGAGTCTGAAACACGTCTTGAGTCCTGCTGACAATATCTTGCACTGTTTCTTGACCAAATCTGGAAAAAAATATAATAAATGTATTTATAAAATCATATTCGTCATTAACTCACCAGCCAGTTTTGCAGTTCCATGTCGGGGTAAAATAGGTGATCCCTCTACAGTCAAGTTTCAACTTGCCTCAAACACAAGAAATGGTCCTAGCTCTTAGAGTAGATGGATATCACCAAGTTAAGATACCATGTAGTGATATTACATTTTATAGTATTATTATGTTTAACTACATTAATTGCTTGCATGTATTATATCTGTGGAATCTACTATGTCTTTAAATCCAATAGTTATATAACTCACTTGCACAGAGAAGCAGTGTTGAATTCTTTACTCTGCGGCGGGTGGTTGGGGGCGGGCGGCGGCACCGGCGCTGTGGGCGTCTGAACCGTGCCAGTCTGCATTCCTCCTAACAATATTTTTTTTTAAATTAGGAATGTTTAGGAGCAATTCTTTTTGCTGAGGCAACAAAATTAAAATCAAAAAGTTATTGCCATGCTATTGAAATTGCAATTTTTGGAAAACTAAAGAAACATTTAGGAATGATATGGCTCTCTAATATACTAAGTTATTGTATGTGAGGATATTGTCATTGTTTTGAATATAGTGTATTATATTTGGAGGTGATAGTTAGCTTACTCAAAAATCTAGTCAAATTCAAAAAACAATATTCTGTAAGCACAGAAGAGTACCTTATAAATTACCCTTCAAGAGTAATTTCATATCACAGACACATTATCATATTTTGTTAAGAATTCATGGACACATGATATGGGATTGTGGATCATATTTTTATGGCTTAAGACCACTAAGAAGATCTATCTCAAATAAATATAATTTATATCATTTACCTGGCTGTTGCACCCCTTGAGGTCCCATGGCAGGAGGCCCAGCACCTACTCCAACACCCATGCCCTGAAATATAGCATCTTCACTTAGTACTAGCCACTCCGCGGTTTCACCCGCACAACAACTGATCCCATGGAAATATATCTTATATTATTTAAAATAGTTTCAACTATTTCAAACAATATAAGATTTTTAAAATTAAGCTTTTATTTGCAAAAAAAACATTATTTGATTATTTATTAGAATTGGAATATTTTATGCTTAAAAAAACACTTGACATTTGACTCCTCATAAAATCTCCAACTTTCTTTCTTTCTTTCTTTATCTGCACATAAATACAATCTATTCATACTATATTTCTAAGAACCTATTATAACCCCTCCAAATACAAGATTACAGAATTATAAAGAAAAATACTTACTTGTCCTCCCATACCCATTGCGGCCATTTGATTCTGCATGGGAGCTCCGTAAGGCGGAACCATCTGGTTGCCCATACCAACCATACCTGCAGCCCCCATTGGACCACCCATTACTCCTGAAACATCACATTTGCATTTTTAAAAAATCAGCCATTTTTAAATTTATTAATAGGCTTTTACTCTAAGGCATGTAAATGTATGGGAATATGTGTGTTCTGAAAGCATAATCTTAAATATTCAGGTCCGGAATTAAGAACACTCATCAGGATATGAAAAAGTCAGGATGTGTGTGGAGCAAGCCGATATTCTATGGTATATTGGCCTTTCTAAATTAAGAATCTTAATTTACATTCTGAAAATTCAGCATGTGTGTGGCTGAATTTGGCCTCACTATATAAACCCTCAATATTGACATGAGGCATTTTAGCAGTTGCTGGTAGTAAATTTTCACCTTCTTGATGTAATTCTCATAAGCATATATAGACTACAGAAGATATTTTACAGGTTGAACAAATATATTTAAAACCACATAAGACCCATTTTAACAGCAGAAATTTACAAAATGTTTGTGCACTTGGAATTGAATGTTGCAAACCATTAATAATGTAAAACCTGAAACTGCTATCGCTTATTATTATTTATCTATAGATTTTATGGTAGTATATTAAAATTTCAGTTGAATTCAAATTAAATACCCGCTAACTGATTCGGCATCGACTGCATTTGTCCACCCATGGGTCCGGCACCATATCCTGACCTCATTGCTCCTGCATTAGCTTGGAAATTACCCGGGAACTGGTGACCCTGACCCGCCATTTCCTCAACAATGCTATCTTCTCAATCACAAACAGCAACGCTGAAAATGCAAACTTGTCTGTAAGTATTTTGTTGTTTTTGAAAACAAGTGACCTCACATATATCATCAAACATACTGACATACTTGTTTATAGATAACAATTAGAAACACACACACAAATTTGAATGTTTTTTCTACTTATTTTAACAAAATTCTTTGAAAATTCAAATCTTAGTCCCAAAGCTAACCAACACAATACAAAATCCGCATTATTGACATCTTGCTGTCATATGTCATATTTGAAGCGTTTGGCATTTATAGGAATGCCACTATAGGGATGTAAAAAGAAATCGATTTACATCATTCAATCATTTTATCGACTATTTTATCTTTAAAATCTAATTACTTGATAAAAATTACAATCTGATTTCAAACTAGAGCTTACACTGACACTTAGGTGTCTAGACTTATGCAGGTGTGTCGTGGTTTAAAAAAGAGTGTGAATTTACCAATACATACATTGATTATCATGAATTATGATTATCTTTTACTCATGACTGTTATCGTAAATTTGGAATACGTCTGGTCTTATGGTGACCCCATATGATTTTGCTTACAACAAGCAAATTTTAAATACTTATGTAGGTACTAGATTAAATGACAAACAATAGATTCGATTTATAAAATAAATTACCTTTTATTTTATAAATATTTCGAAAGATTACAAAATAATAACATTTTTTGCGACAAAAAAATAAAAATATATACTAATTAAGTTTTAATTTCATATGATATAATAAACCACAGTATATTTATAACATTTTATAACATCTGTTATGTATAATAATAGAGAAAAGTGCTCTGTAATACTTGTTTAACCATTATATTGACAGGAAATATATAATAAAAAAATTTTATTGTATAAAAATGAACAAAGGAAACTTTTTTTTAATATAAGCACTCTTTAATATATAAAAGAGAAAAATCGATGTTTTACTAAAAAGTGTCATGCCTACTTACCACTACATTTGACAAGCCTATAGGGCAGTGTTGCCAGATACGTTTTGATTAATTCAACCACCGTATTTGTGCCTTGTTTCCCAATAAAATAACATAAATAAAAATAAAATAGCCTTTATTTCTATTAATCATTATCATGTTCCATTTTTTTCTCTTAATGCTACTATCTTTATACAAACATATTTATTTTTTCACATCTATGTTTAATCAAGCCAAATTCTCGATATCACTAAAGATTGATGGGCTTAAAAGATTATATGTAACTAGCCGAGCCCCGTGGTTTCATCCGCGTAATTTCTGATTCCGTGGCAACTCCGGGATTAATAGTTGCCTAATTTTATGTTATCCTGAACGACGAACGACGCTCTTGGTCATGCCCTTAGTAAACACGTAATAACTAATACTTCTAATAAATAAACAATGTTGCATAGAACGTCCGATGTCAGGACCTTAACTTATCATGCTACCGTTTCTAGCTCCGGGGTTGTAATCGTAAACATTACTATGTTGAAAATATTATGAGCAATGCGTGCAGATTGTTTTACGTTTGCATATGAACTTGTTTCGTAAAATAAACTAGCTGCGCCCCAGGGCTTCGCTCCCGTGAATATCAGGATGATATATATCCTATAGCCTTCCTCAATAAATGGGCTATCTAAATCTTTTTCAAATCGGACCAGAAGTCCCTGAAATAAGCTCGTTCAAACAAACAAAATCTTCAGGTTTATAATATTAGTATAGATTCGTCTCTAATTCGTTCGGTATAAATACCGTGAGTAGTAAAGCAAATAAGAACGCAGAAATCAACTGTGAATTTTCACCATAAAGATCATGAATCAGGTTAGTTACGCCTACTTGACCCGATTGGCGCAGTGGACACAGCAATGTTCTATTGCGCCGAAGGGTGTGGGTTCGATTCCCACGAATAGATATATCACCACGTTATAATTTGATCTGATGAACATCGTTATTTTGCTTTCTAAAGTACCTTTTCGAGCTGCCTACGTCTGTTAAATAATATTTCTCATTCTTTACTAACACAATGTTTAATATCGCGAATTTTAGACATTGTTTTAGTAAACTGCCTAATTGCTTTTTTTATTCATAAATTTATCAAGCCAGAATTCTAAAACAATTCCTTATTTCTCATCCAAGACTCAAGACCATACCTAATAGTAATTAAAAGACGGTCTTAAGTATTGATTGATTTATTTATTTTTTTATCTATGTTGATTTTGCACAATTGAACTATGCGTTTTACTTATAAAATAAAAGGGTTTGAAAAATATTACACACCTAGATTAACATTAAATATTTATTGGGTATTATATTTTAATTAATTCAGTGGACATGCATTATAAAAACCAATACCCATATTTACGATAAATAAAAATTACAGATCAAAGAAAATATAATTAAATTACTTAAGACTCCACAACGCTGAATAAATCAATATCTAAAAATTATAATCTATATTCTATTTATATCTATCTATACATATTATACATATAGTAAAACAGTAACCAAACCATTTCTGTACATTGAATATTTTTGAAAAAGAGTAATTGGTATGCAACAATATCATATGAAAGTTATAAAAAAAACTTTAGTCATGAAATGAGATATTTTTACTATCTTTTGAATGAATGAATAAACACTTTATTTTATGCGTCAGTAGTACTAAATAATAATAGAAATTATAATAAAACTTAAAACATAAAAAGGGCGGCCTTATCGCTAGTGAGCGATCTCTTACAGGCAAACATGGCTAGAGAGAAACAGTAACAATCTCGAGTATAGAGAAGGCAAAGCCAGACGTGCACAACACAGAGAATAGTAATAGATATTTTTTTAATTAATAAAAGAATCGATGATATCTCACACACAACCCGTTTTATTTAAATTTAAAGTTCGGAAATCCCTTTAAAATGAGATTCAACTTATAAATTACTTAGTTATTAAAACACTAAAAAAAATTAAAGGCAACGCGAGTGAAGCCGCAAGCGGAATGCTAGTACACATTATCATTATTTATTTATTTATTAGCCATACCAACAGCGTACACATAATAATTATGAAAATTAGAAGTATTGCGGCATTTATATAGGCTGAAAACCAGCAGGTAAACTCAATCAGTGTACTAAGCTCCACTCGGCAAAGATGTTCCTCTCGAAAATTTTCCTTTTTTTCTTCGGAGTATGGGGTGTAGTAAGAGCTTACGTAAGTAATTTACGCCATATTTTTCTTAAAGCGTTAAAGGTTGCCAACGGGGGTAGTATCGCTACCTAGTGTGATACTGGAGCATATTTGGTAGTGGGTCCAAAATACCTCTATTTTCATGAAAAAAACATTGGTACAGAGGATATTATTTTATGCAAAAGATATCGTCGGGTTATTTTCTTTTGAACTGCCCCCAGTTATGCACAATCTCAATTTTATAATTGTGAATACATACATACTTTGCTCTATGAATTTCAACCAAGGTGGGTTCTCTATTCTTCCCTATAACTTGTTTTTCTTTATTGTGTTAGTGAAAATTATTTTGTAAATTTGGTTTACTGTAGCCGGTATTTAATTTTTATTTGTCAAATGAGGCCCAGCCCACTAGCGAGAGCTAGACCTCGCGTTTTAATGTATAAATCAAGATACATAGGTATTACAAATTCGGACGACCCGATAGGCGTAGTGGATGTGGCAATGGTCAATTGCACCGGAGAGTGTGGGTTTGATCCCCACGAGTAGAAAATTATTAGGTGATGAACATTGTAATTTTCTACTGTCTGGGTGTTCGTTTATCTATAGTATTAGTATTTACAAAACAGTATGTTAATGTAGTCTACGAGTTATCTAGTTTCCATAGTACAAGCTTTGCTTAGTTTAAGACTACATGGCATTTGCCTTCAAAATTTTATCAAGATAGGATAAATACTCCATGACGCTCCAGTTACCGTCGAACAACCTTTCATACTTACATACAAATATACACTCGCCCGGCCATTTCGCTTCGCTCGGTCCATTAAGTTGCTATATTATGATTAAATGTACCTCATGAATTTTATTAATAAGCCTATCTATGCTTATGTTGCTTGGCGTTATAAACCTGTTATCATACGGGGGCAAAAAGTTACACTATATTATATTGCAAATTTTAATCGGAAGTTCCTCAACGTTTATCATAATTATGACTTTGTAGTAATAACAATGATATGATCTGCCGTATTTAAATACCTAAGTTTGTATGACATGGGATAGCATAACAAACTCGACATTGCAACCGATTCACGCATTTCAAGATGATCAAATTAATTGTCTCCTGTTTTTTAATATTGGGTGCTACGGCTCGGGAATTCGTAAGTAAACGTTATATAATCTTGGCTAATATTTTTTTACTAAACGAACAAAAATATTTTTCAAATCTATGACCACCATAACCACCACCCTAGTTAGTTTAATAATAGCCTACCTCATTTTGGGCTCCTTACTCCCATAAAAGTAAATAATGTATAATTTAAGTATATCTAAGAGCCTATTGTACCCACAACGGTAGATCTGCGCTTAGTGCTCATCAATCCCAAATAAATTTAATCTATACTAATATTCTTAACGGAAAAATTTGCACATTTATTTGTTTTATCGCCCTTATCTTGAAAACTACCGCATGGTTTTATATAATATCTCCCTTTGACGAGAAAGTAAAAACCGGATTACGCTACTAAACGGCCAAAACCACAGAGAACAGCTATTTTTTTTATAAATGTAATTACAGTGATCGTTGAAAAGAGTAACTACTTGAGTTTCATGCCAGTTCTCGGGAGAATAAACTTTCCAAACTTTTGGTGGTAAATTAAAAGGTAATTCAAAAAAGCTTGTAGTTCATATCAATAATCATTATTTTGATTTGATTTGGTTTAAATTCAAAGAAGAGCTTCCTTTTGCTCGTTATTCAAAGCTGCAATATACGCTGCTTAAAAATATTGTCTATATTATCTAAGTGTATTCCACTCCCGTAGCATTATGTTATATAGCCTATTTCCGTCAGGTATTTCCATATAATGAAGGATTCCAATGGTAACAGATTTTTCAAATCGGTCCAGTAGTTTCAGAGTCCATTTAATTTAAACAAACAAAAAATCAAATCTTTCCTCTTTATAGTATTAGTTTAGATGTATAACGACTTACGAAAAACATGATAGCGATAAAAATTATTAAAGGTTAATAAGATAATCCTCATGCTTCTTGTTGTAAACATCAACTTAAATTTATTTATGGCTCTATATTAAAATATATTATAGTTTCATCTATGCTGACGAAACTTTTTTACCCAACAACCATTCTATATGTGGAGCATAGGGAAATAATTGCCAATCCTTTAAGTATTTTCCAAAATAAAAAAAAAAGTTTGAAAAAGGATAAAAAAAACTGCTTTCTAGGTTTATATTTACCTATCAATTTCTTAGATCTTACTTATGATAAAAGTAATGAATAAATTGAGAAAAATCCTAAAAACAAAAGAGATCACCCTTTCTTTTAAATAATTGAATACTTATTTCGTCTTTTAATTCCAGGACTTGGTATCACCGGGACCACATCATGTAAAAATCATTCGAGAAATATCTGAAACTTGTATTACTGACATGAAGACGCATCCAGATAGTTTGGCGCAATTCCTGGAAGGAACCTACAAAAACAACAAAGACACTAGAAATTTCATGTACTGTTTCTTAACCAAAGGTCAATTCAGTGACTCCGAGGGCTTCCTCAACAAAGACAACATCGCAAGCGTTGCTGGTGAACATAAGAAGAAAGATATTTTAATGAATATAATCGATGAATGTAACCAAGAATCAATGAACGACTTAGACCATTACGAGAGAGTGTACCACGTTAGTCAATGCTTCCACGACAAGACGCCAATTAAATTCGCTCTCTAATAAAGTTGAACTATCTTGACAAAATTGGTGTTGGTATTAAAAAACAATATACATAAAAGTTTATAGATTTTTGTTTTATTATCGCCCCTTATATTTTCGCCTAAAAATAACAATTCAAGAGCATTGTAGAGTCAGATTTCTTGCTTATCACTTCATTAACATCGTCAAAAGAAACAATTCGTTATTCATTTAACTAATAATTAGAATTGATACTAAGATTTTGAATTTTAGTTCCTTATAATTTTGTAAGTCATCAGACCACAAAAAACATTCTGTAAGACTGCTTATCTATCTCTAAAAAATAATAAAATCTGTAGACAAACATGAGCCATGTTTAACAGTTCTCATTTTTGGATATATTAAATGTTATGTGACTTCGCCGTCGTAATACTTATACAGTAAAACCCCTTTCTTACGAGTTCATGCATAATACGCCATTTTCCGTCAGTCCCTACAACTTGAGGTTTTCACACATTTCTTAACGCTTAATACGATTCGTCATCCTATAATTTATATATAGTTTCAAAGCTATTCATGCAGTTCCTATATCTAGTTGTTTTGAATTGGCGGGAGCACTGCCAAACATTATTACCTACCTACCATCCGTCTTTCGCAGTCGGGTAAAAAAGGTGTTTATCGACTAGAAAAAGAAATTACATAAGCCGATAAAATCATGAACCATGATCAAGATAAAAACGTATTAGAGGTTTATTTTTATCTGTTTATTACTAAGGGGATTTTACTCGTAGAGTATTATCTATACATATAATAAAACAGTAACCGAACCATTTCTGTACATTGAATATTTTTCAAAAAGAGTAAATGGTATGCAATATGTATGTTCTATAGATACCAAAACCATGGTTAAAAAAATTTTTTTCTGTTTGTCTGTTTGTCTGTTTATCTGTTTGTATGTGCGTCAATCACGTAATAACCACTGGGCAGTTTTTGATAAAATTTCACATGCTGATAGACTAATATTAGGTGCAACTTATAGGCTACATTGTATTTGAAAAAAATATTTTAGGGGTGGCTTGCCATACATGCAAACAGAGGGTAAAAAAATAAATTCGCGAACACATCATTAAATAACGTATCATTGAATAGGTTTTTAAAAATGAAATCGAGGTTTCTAAATGCGTTTTTTGCTAAAATCAATATTTTTTGAGATATATGCTTCTAAAGTCCTGAAAATGTCATACCACGTGGCAATGTTAGATTTTATTTGAGTTGCGGACATTTTTATGCTCTTAACGCAGAGATTAAGACAAATGAAAAACACTCATTAAATTCCCAAAAACCTTAAAAAAATAACTGACTCTCCGTCCGCAGCTTCTCTCGCGTGGGCTACAACTTACTGTATTTTGAAGAGGCGCGCGTACTATGAGATTTTGGTCAAACTTATTTACATAGAAAATTATAAAGAAACTATAAACGTGGGCATATATCACCGGTCCTGCGACCGTAATTTTTTAAAACTTTTGTTGTGCTCCTCCAAAAAATAGTGAAATTAGTAGCCCACGCGTGCGTAGCCGCGGGCGGAAAGCTAGTTAGGTTAATAAAGTTATCTAGATGCTTCTTGTCAACATCAATTTAAATTTATTTATCCCTTCTTTTGTCCAACTCTAATTTGTGCCTGCGTATTATTGCCAATCTACTTATATATATTTTATAAATTTTTTTTGCTAACAACCATCCTAAAGATTCAAAAGAAGAAAGATCAAAAAGAAGAGTATAGGGAATAGATTTCTCAACAATGTATACCATAATTACAGATAATATTATATTGTTTCCTCTTTATAATATCACACAAGACTTTAAAGAATTTTTACTTTTTTTACAATCCTAGTAGTGATACCACTTTAACTCCTTAGTTCTTAATACCTCTTTAAATTAGGGCGGCAGTAATTTATATCTTTTTTTTTTTATTTACAAGCGGTGAAGGAATTTTTTATATTATTTCTGATGTTCAAGCTCAGCAAAACGATTTTCAACGCTTACTTATTTGAATTTGGAAGACCGCCAAGACTGACGACACAAATTCTTCCGACCTACTTAATTCTTTATAAACGAAATTTTAAAATAGACACGGTGACATGTTTCGTACATTTTTATTCTTCCTTCCTTTTGAAAATTTATCTTGCCGATGAAGAATAAAGATTTTCACTTTATTGTATTCAGTTGTCGTAATGAGTGGATAACATAGATAGAGAAAATTATGACGAATTAGAAAAATATATTTTATGTTCAGTAAAAGTCCCTCGGTCTTGGAGATATTCAACAGACTTAAAAAGAAAAAAGTGTATTTTTCTGAACTTATAATAACTCAAGGAATTAAAAAGAAATATTTTGATTGAATCGGTATTTTTAGGTATAGCTTATCGGTACTAGTATGCTAATTGTATAAAAATTCGCCATTGATAAAGTTATCTTCTTATAATATGAACATTAACCTCAGTATTACACCCCGGATGCAATTCATTATTATATTCGTCAACAAAAGTGTGTATTATTAATATCGATTAGCATATAGAAATTATTCGATTAGTTTATACGCTGCAAACAACACTATAAGATATCACAGCGCATAGGGCCCCATAAACTTTTTCAGGGACATTACTAGAGTTGCGGTCAAGTGGAGTTTAAATAAACTTTATTTGTTTTTGAATTAAAGGCTTCTCAATTGAGAAACGTCTTATACTTCGCAATGTTAATAAAACATTATACTATTTTCTCATTATAAGTTGTTACTGTCACCAATTCATTAAGTCAAAATAAGATAAGTCTAAAATATCCATCACTTACTATTAAAAAGTGATCACTAAACAATTTACGAATAGAATAGAAAAATATAGGATCTAAAGGATATGAGGGAAAAAGAAAACACATCGATTGTACCTTAAAAAATTATTTTCCATTTTAAAATATCCTAAATTAAGTACATTATAGTATAATTTTTAAATTATTTTTAACAATTATTAGGTATTTATTATGAATTCACATTCATTTAAGTATGTTATACATAAATAATTGTGCTTATAATTACTGCGAATGAAATGCACTATTATGGACTGCACGGTGACGTGACACCGAAATTTAATCATACATAATCTGATTTGATGATATGTGTAATATATTTAGTATATTTTTTTCTATATTAACTATTTATACTCTATGCATAAGGCAAGATGGCCAATTTATATGGCTTACATACAATGTTCTATTTGGTACATTTTTAATTCTACTTATTTAGTTTTATGTGTTTAATTCAATATATCGAACCGAATTATAATACTAACAGACATTTGACGTATGCCATAAGAGATTCAATTCGGCTCATAAATATTTAACAATTTTTATTCCTCTTTCACATAATAAATAGTTATCAACATGTAGATTTACAAATATCAACAAAATAAATTACGAATAACAGCATATTATAACTAAAATTAAACTTAAGTACTAAAATAATCTATTCTGTCTAGTGTCCTTAGCTTGTACTAAAACGCCAGCCGTATATGCAATTGAAATAAGCATTGTCTAATATTTTCCAATTGTGATAGAATTTAAATAATTGTGAAAATATGTTGTTTTTAATTTGGGCCATCACCCCTCACGCAGTCAGTGATCAATTAAACAGTATCTATAGATGAAAAAATAAATGAAAATACGACTGGCGATTGTCAAGATTTCATTATAATTAATATTACGTGGACTAGTAATTGAATTATTCTAACTATTAAGTACCCTATACCGCTTTGGAGATAAAATTACTAGGGCTCTGTATGTTTTACATAATTAAGAATAAGTTTTGCTAATTTTACGTAAAAAGCCCCTGGATCTCCAATCTTAAGCTAAACCAAGTCCATTTTAGGACACATTGAGCAATATGGACATGTTTAGAGAACTATAGAAGATAAATTTTCGCTTATACAGCAGTATAATTTAAGCATACACTTACACATCCACAATTATCTCGTTATGTATCAAATAAAATATTCACAGATCTTGTTGAAAGTGTTTCATCGATTTAAAAACACTTTTTCCATTCCAATACAAATCGTCCATCGCCAATATTTTGAAGAGAGCACAAAGCAATACAATTTTAACGTTAATTAATATTAATTTTTATACCTGATATATTAGGAACCTTCAAATATAGCTATGAAATTGACACAGAAAAGAATTTGGAAGAGACGACAGACTATTTATAAATTTAAATGGAGATATAAACTCAGTTTGAAAAAGCTGTATTTACTAGTAAATTGATGAAAATATATTGTTAAACTACTAATAGATAATTTAAATATATCTCTCGCAATAATAATGAGCAATATTGATGTTTTCGTTATTGTCATAATACAGCTTTTCGCTTCATTTTGATTCTAACTACGTTTTATGTTTATGGAATTGTATATTTATGTCAGACTAAAAATTTATATGATTTAATTGTTGTGATTTCTATGAATAGTCAACACGGTGCGAAATTCGTGTAATGTGATGTTTATTATGAATTTACAGTAAGTTAAGTAAATCTATATTTACTTATTATAGTATTATATTAACTCAAGTAAATCTATGATGGACGAATACAATCTGTCATATCTTGCTTGGATTAATTAGGCTTTAATTAATGTTAAGACCTTCTCGTATTTCGATATTGTTATTTTTAAAGAAATCACAACGCATAATTAATATGATAGGTTTAAATGTCTTCATTCTATGGGCCTAAAAATCTAATGACGGCATGTAGAAAAATAGTAACGCTATAAATTATCGCGAAGAAAGTATTTGGAAGTAAAAACAGTGTGGCAAGAATCATATCTAAACATGTAGGTAGGTTTAGTTACATTATTTTAAGCTGGCAACCACGCGTAAATTTCTATCATACAAGGCTTCCCTAGTCTCGGACTAGGACAAGCCCGACGTAAGTTGCCAGTAATTCCACTGATATTTTAGTTCATACATAAAATGTACGTTCGATAACCTTACTAATCCCATCACCGTTCATAATTTACCCCCTGTCTTATTCTAGAGGTTTACTTTGGTCATACTAAACATTTTTGGTTATTTGTAACTGGTCGAAAATAGTTTTTGGCTTTATGGTAACGCAAATTCTGAGTGATGTTTATTTTTCATACATTTTCTCTGAGTAATATGATTTATGTCATAACTCGAGTTTCAGTATATTAGCGCATTACCGAGATGCGTGGCAGTATGTGTTACTGCATGCGTGCTTCTTGTAGAGGAGGGGGGTAGGGCAGGGGGGGCAGGAGCGGTGCTTGGACCCCTCCGCTTGGTAATGTGTAGTACGGCGACATGTAACCGGCACCACTCGCTGCTGCTGCAGCTGCTGAAACAGACACATTTTATATTAGAAACGATGAATTTACTTAATACGACGATAAAAACTTTTGCTCAGATTTTTTTCGCAGAGCTTTTAGATATATATAATAATAATAAATTAATTTATTCAAGTAAGTTTGACTCAATTACTGTTAGTTACAATGGACTCTTACAATCTATGTTAGTATCTTAAAATCAATTACAATAGTAAACCACTACGGCAATACTATTTTGGAAGCAGCCAGTTTGCAGCAGTGATATAGTAAACACATATATTTATTCTTCTTAATTTTATACTTTAAATAGATGTTGAAGTAGTAATTAAGGATTAATGAAAAAATAATAATAAATACCAGTTGAAGAACGATTGAAACATACCTGCAGCAGTGGCGTACGGATCGAACCCGGCGGCGGCGTACTGCTGCTGATACGCCGCGGCTCCCTGCGCCGCGGCCGCCTGGTACTCATACAGGTGGTTCGCAGCCGCCACCGCCGCCGCGTGCTGCAGCTGCGGCAACTGCACCAGCCCCCCCGCCCCCGCGCCGACGCCCGCGCTCATCCCTCCCACCGTCCCCACATACCCCGGAGTACCGTACACGTAGCCCGGCGACAATCTGCCAATAACAAAACATTTCTTAACATCACATTACAACTCATGTGCCTAAACGACACTGATCCCTAAGTACCCGTAATCAGTCCAAACAGACTCAAAACACTATACCTAAGACCCAGCGGCAGACGAGCATTTAACGTGTTAGTACATCGATCTGGCGTTTTGTGAGTATGCTAATCGCTAGCTGTTGTCGTTGGTGAACGGCCGCCGTGCGTCATTGCCGGAAAAGTTAAAATCAGTTAAAACGTTCAAA
The DNA here is from genome assembly GCA_001586405.1 of Phoebis sennae. NCBI lineage: Eukaryota > Metazoa > Arthropoda > Insecta > Lepidoptera > Pieridae > Phoebis > Phoebis sennae. The sequence continues at coordinate 74,066 of LQNK01000932.1, forward strand.
TAGCGGAGCCCATTCCGCCGCGACGAAAATATCCCCGACTTGTGGATTTATTCACGCGCATATCGTCCGACATCTATCTCGCCACGAAAGATTAAAAGTCGCCTTTGAAATAACGTTTGGGTTTAAGAAACAAATTAACTCTCTTAAACGTCTTTGATGCCTTTATCTTTGAATTCTCACGAGTGGAAACATTTAACCCAGTTTTTCTACAGAATGTAATGGCCTTATACGATTTGCAAAACGAATAAAATAGAAAAACTGGTTGGCAGATGAAAGAAACGTTGACTTTGCGAATCTTCTCTAACGCGATGTCGACAGGCGGTCAAGTTGGCTAAAGGGTCCTAGAAACCTCAGTATAAGCGCTTTTGGAGAACCCTCGAGCGGTACCACGCCACGCCGCTCATCATTTTCCGAGTTTTCGTCTTTCTCTGACACTAAGTCGTCAATAGAGACGGATTGATTGGCATTTAATGTCTATGGCATTAAAGATTAGCTTGGTACAGGAGGTTGAGATGAATACGCATGCGTAGTACACGCCCGAATCATAACTCCGCCCGCGTAGTACGCCCACCTGTGGTATTCTAGCCCTATTCGATAGCGCAATACCTACTTACATAAGAACGTCTACAAGATCAAATCTATCAGTTATTCTGGTCCATTACTTAAAGATCTAGGTGTTTATCTAGGAAAGGATAGTTGTAAAACAAAAACACGCGAAAAGAGCATTATAAACAAAACTGGCGCAACATCACACAAGCTTCACATCTACATAGATACACAATTGAAAACGTAATCTAAAATTTACTTAAAATAAAATGGCTACATATTACGGTTAGACACCTAACTCAGTTTTTAACTCGTACATCATAGACATGCATTCCTAAAAATTAATAAGATATTGTTTTTGTCAGAATATTTGGCAATAGATATAATAGTTATATATTGTATGTGAAATGTTATATATTTCTACTTTATACGCTTGGTGGTGATGCTATATCTTAACGTTAAATCACTTATTTTTCGACGATGGCACGGCGGCGTTCTTCGCATAAAAAATAAAATTGCGCGTCCATGGTCTTCTCTAAATTGGTTATTCAACCATGGAAATACGTAACAGAAAATCCCTTCCTAGAGGCCATTCACATTTTAACATATGTTTATTAATAAAATTAACTTTTAAAAGATCGTGAGTAATATTTAAATGTAACATTTTTAGGTGAATGGACTCTTAAACCTCGTGACCCGCATGAAAAATACAACGGATCTTATGAACACATCGATTTTATCGGTTAAGCCAATTATTAACCAAAATTAATTGATATCCACCCAACATTTCAACCAATTACGAAATCGCCTCGTACACATACAGTAACAAGTTTAAGTACTGTGTAATTTTTGAATTTTATAATTTATCTAAATTATTCGTAATACAACCGCGCGCCACAGGCTACCAGGGACATTCGGTTACGAATAACATTGTAAGTGTATTAACGAAATCCACCACCAACAAAACTCAAGTCAAATCAAAAGTATTACACGAACACGGCATAAAAAACATAAAAAGTAAAACATTGAGTGTCGAGAACGATGCGTAAAGTGAGAGCGATGGGCGGCGCCCGCGCGACTTGCACGCCGGCGCCGCCCACGCAACGAAATAGCTTTAAAACGTAAACATTAAAAAACCCAATCGACTAATTCACACCCAAAACGAAAAATCCACTCTCACGCTCACTCTTGCCATAGATACCTATGTGAAAATGTTTGATTATTTAGAATAGACGGGGTCCGCCGGCCGCCACGCTGCTAGCCGTCTGGAGAAGCCGCTCGCCTCATCTACCGAGACAAAAGTCAGCTCAGCTAATTGTTCTTGTTCCACGATGCTTCGCTCTCATATTACTTACCTACAGTCAAACTAGTCTTGTAGTTATTATATCTAACATGAAGTTGGCTAGGAAACTTGAACTACTAAGCTACAATACGGGTAGGACGACTATAATAGAACAACTAACGATCCATCGTTCTTGATAAAGGAAACCCATATATTGTTGGTGCATAAAGGCATTTAGTAAGTGTCGTCTGATTTTTGTCTCGTGAGATGTCTGAGCGGCAGTTCAATGCCGCTAGTGCTGGCAAACATCGGAGTGTTGAACCATTGAACATGTAAGTGTTATAAATGCAAGGAAGCTCTGGTTGCAAACTGAACTTACCCATAGTGGGCTGGTAACACTGTCGGGTAACCTGCGCGGACTCCAGCCGCGGCCGCTGCGGCTAATCCAAATCCTGAAACAAAACACAACATTATTAGATTAACGTCATCAAATGCCCATAACGACGCGTTTAAAACCTCAACGCAATCGTAACATCTTAATGACAAAATCCAACGGAAAAATATAATCTGTCATCGTAGGCATGTTCTCAAGAGATTCTATTTTAATTCCACTTAACGGAAGCGGCTAGAGAAGACTCCGGTAAAATATATCACGGCGAGGTTGGACCATTTCCAAATGACACAAGAGTCAACTTAGTACAGGCGACGTTTGAAATGTTAATTTCTTTTTATTGCATTGTTAAGCAGCGCGAGGCTATATCTATTTCGGTCGCTCGACGCCTGCCCGGGCATCGGCAGTCAGATACCTCTTGACAAGAAGACGACAAACTCGAGCTATAAATGGCATGTGGCCGCAAGCATGCTCACTCATGTCATTAGATTCGGGACTTGTACAATATCAAGAATGAAATCGTTAAATCATACGCAATACTTTGTCTGTTTCAAAACGCAAATGAGTCTCATAATAACTATAGACTTTGGTTTGAATAGTGTTGTCATAGCAAAAGTTGATTAATGTGTACTGGCCATAGAAGCGTGACTTCTGTCCAGGTGAACTCTGACGGCAACGTATGGTGAAATTTCACCGACTATTACATCCGGAGTACCCCGGATGAAGTTTCGGTTCGTCTGTCACGATAATGCATGACCTTCTTTATAAACGTGAACAATCATTTTCATCACAAATTGCAATCAAGTCATTAGTGTTCTCTACAATACAAATGAATATTATATACCGCTTTGGATTCAGATAAAAGGTGATACAATAGAACTATGAAATATAATATAATTAGAGAGATCACATCACAAGAGGTGAAATAGCCGTATAATTTGCACATCCACCCGTTTGGTATTATTGTCAACTATAGAATATTCAAAAATCAAAGGTCTGATCGCGTGTTGTGTATACGCGTGATGTGCCACATCATTCGATCGATGGCGTGCCATTTGACGGCCGAGGTCGGACCACTGTCCACCATAAACCTTATCTGATTCATTAGTTTTTCTCTTTATATCCATTGGAACAAGGCCTTAACAGAACTCTTTGTATATGTGACCCAGTTAGTAGGCGCAATCGATTACCCTCCCTACAATAGATTCGGTATTTATTAAAACAAATATGACGCAGCATTGTTTGACCAAAAACCTCACGGCGCGAGCATTAGTCACTCTCCCCTGGAGGAGTGATCGCACACGTCCCGTTGAAGTAAATAAAGGTTTTTTTAATGTTTTTGCGCGTTTTCAGGTCTGGAACCCGGGTCGTCGAACTGCAAAGCCGACGAGAGAGCTGAACGACGCTTGTAAGGATTCTACGGAAATACGGTTTTAGACGCAAGCGGAATGAGCAGGACAGGGTGCTATTATAGCTTACACGCAGTCTGCTATAGTAAAAATATTATTATAGGTAAAAGCTAACAGTTCTATTAAACTGCGTATATTACGCACAATGTTATTCATCTACTGTATTTACAACTTCCTTGCTTTCATAATCAGGTCAGAAAACCGAATAGTAACATAAAAGAACGGGTAATTAACTGATTATTATCTAAATTAATGTGCCAATAATTAATAAGCAAATTAAGTTTACAGGAATAGACGCATACCAGTCCTATCATGGCCCAGTTCATGTGACCAAACATAATGTTTTCACGACCGTGACAGTTTGGCATGTCCGGTGGCCTTCCTTTTGATCACATCGGTGTCGTCTATGACGTACAAAGTTATAAATTTAACACTGAATATAGTTATAGTAATAGACGCAGACCGTGCAGCTTTATAAACACGTGCCAGATAAATTACCACCAACGCAAAGATTATGCCAGGCGACACTGGCATTTTAATTCCACTTACATTTCATGCTGCATAAGCATCAAATATGTGGGTTTTTTACGCTAGGAATACCTACAGTAGTGTTCATGTTATTTTGTGGAATAAAGCATAGAATGTAAGCTTGGACAAAAGAAAATCGGTCGAGGAAAATATGAGGTTTTGGCGAGCAGCCAACTCTTATGTCGCGACTCGCGGCAGAGGCGGCCGCGACGTTCCCAAAACTGCGTATATTTAGACAAAATAAAGAGGCAACTGAAGACAAAACGAGACGCAACTCTTGTTTTATAAATAACCGCGTCGTTCGCCGGACGGACTGCCTCGCACCCAACCTCTGCTCGCCAGCTGTTGTACATAAATAATAATTAAGACATGAATAAAGCTACGTACTTTGTGAAACCTTTGCGAAAGGATGGAGAAATTTATTTGTAGATAGTAATTTGGATATTCTTTATGAAGAAATTCATCGCAAGCGTACATGTAATGAAAAACAAATTAGAAATTTTGAAATAGCGTTGATTCATGTATTGTATGATTCAGTAGTATTTAGACGCCGCGTTCAAATTTGTAGGAATGAGACATTTAACACTGACGCAGTTTGCTCAAACTTGGGCGCTGTCTTTAAAACTTTAAATGGCATCAACGCGATTTGGAATCGATAGCCACAGTAGGAAGGTAATCTGCGATATCGGAGGATTAAAACGGGGCTTCGTACGGAAGTCGCCTCTAGGGATCGCATTACATGGTGCAGCGAGGGGCGTCTGCTTGCAAGTGCCTGTTAACACTGACTCGTAGAACAATGGTGCTACAAACTTCCCGTACTTCTTTTTGCCTTTTCAATATATAAAAAGCATAATAAGTAAAATAAAGTTAATGCATTTGTATAAGAATTCTTGGCTAGATTTTAAAAATAATATAATAACAAATTCGAATTAATCGTATATTTGTAATTGAATTTTTATGCGCTAATGATCTGAATTTTTGGACAAAGTTCAAAAATTATTTACAAATCAGTGTTTTGTTAATTACAAGTGAAAGATTCTAAGTTTATACACACTTTTCCTTTAACTATCACATACCCATTAAAATTGTAATTAAAGTTGTCATCAAAACAAAAGGTTTAATGTAGCACTTAATTTACTTTAAAACAATAGCGATACATGTTTCAGGCCACGCCATACCAGCGAGTCAGAATTAGTAGTAATTACTTTCCGCTCTGTACAATAAAATAAAGATATACACGATTACAGTAAAGTTAGATACGATCACGTGTAGGCAAGCCACCTAACCATTATGGCTTCACCTCATACAATTACACGTAACGCTATCGATTTTCCGAACAAAAACATTGCTTTAAATTATTTATCGATCGGTAGACAGTGCATTCGACGCCCAAATCCAAAGCCGAAATAAAAATAGTTCCGGGAATGAGTCGGGGGGAGCGAGTATGCATAAGTAATGCACTGGCGAAGGGCGAGCGGCCGCAACGCACGCTAACTATAAGGGTTACTAGCAAAAAATTTAATTCATAGTGTACATTAATCCTCATAACGTTCGGAACTCCTAGGAGAGTAATTTAAACGTTGCCATATTTCGCTTTTGTAGCTTTGTCGATGAGATTTTTTTATATAATATCAACGTTGTTTTCAAAAAATATTGCCTAGTATTTTTAATGAAATGTGTATATTGAAATGGCAACCCTATAAACCATGAATATAGCGTCACTAGCCCCTCCGCAAACTGTATTCGCACCCACTCTCTTCATTAATCAATGATGACTTTTAAACTCATTTTTAGCGTCGCACGCATCACCGGGAAGGATCATGTGCAATTAGGTACTAAACGCTGTATTCATTTACAAATCAACATTGTACAAGCCTAATTAAGTTGATTTGATATGGCTCTGAATTTTGCAATGTGACAAAATTATACTGAGGACAAATAATACTATTTATAACTTCATGAGTAAGCGAATAATGAAATTTGTAATGAGATTAAAATTTTGCAAATATGAATAGGCATGTGTTGGGAAAATAATTAAATGTGAAAATTAATATAATTACTGTCATTACAATCTTTTGATTTGTTTATGGTATCCCTACTAATACATTTTTATGTATAGTTTCCAAGTATCAAGACATTGATGTAAGAATACTCCAAACATATTTTACATTTATTCAAAGCTTTTCTTGTCACCAAAGACAGGTGTGAATCGATTACCGCCGTGCTCAATAATTCAACATGTCGTCCGTATGTTTGGACAAGTGCCTCGTTCGGCCCTCATCAACACTCCTATATAATAAAACTTTAACAATGTTTTCATAATCGACGTCGGCTCCACTGAAATCGTTCATTGGTCGTAGCTACTACGTATTTAGAAACTAGGCTACATATTTAGTACCGCAGTTAAAATTGTATAAACAAAATACTGTTTACCGTAGTCGAATGCGTGTCCCCGCGATCCGTTTGTTCTATAGAAATAAAACACCTAACCAAATAAAGGCAACAATGCATCGCATTTTTAAACAAGTTTTCAACATGTAATATGCGAAATTTTCACAGTTAATTTTGCATGATTTCACCGAAAAAATATGTTTTCGGAGGTTACATCTTGCTATTATTTCTTTTAAATCCGCAAAATTGATGATTAGTTCATACGAAATAGAAAACTGTATATATATAACTAAGTACTTGATCTTTTTTTAGCTTCATAAAAAAATAAAAAAATCGCGTATAAATTTTGTCCGAAACGGCACTACTGTTTATAAAACGTATCTATCTATTATTTATCTTGGCGCCAAATCAATGTCTAGTCATCGAAGACAGATAAGCTATACTCATCAATCCACTTTGAATAAAATGCTATAAAAAGTATGAATGTATAACGGGACTAGTTTTTTAGTTGCTACACATTTAGAATGAAGTTTCCCTTAATTTAAATGACAATACTAAAAGCATCAGCAGGTAACCGAATAATAAAAAGGAATTTGTTAAATCCGGACGCGTTGCTTTCACAATCGGCAACCCTCATAACGGTCGTAAGCGGTGACTATACGACAAATATGAACTAGTTTAACCGTCACGTTATCAATTCATTTACTGTAACCCCTTTTAGCCGCCTCAGGCACAGAATGTGAGCCTAAACAGGTCGAGAACAAATATTTTGAAGCGATCCAGGGATACTAAACAGACTGCCGTTTGGAAGTATTTATGAAAGGGCTCGGACGTTAGGAACTGCATCGTAAACCTTAATCTTAACTCAAACAATGGAAGACTCAACACGGTAACCGGACAGATAAAAGGAATACACTCTTTACAAAAATATTTCAATGGACGTACTTTGTTGAACACAAAACATATTCGAGGGCAAGGTTATTGTTTATTTACATAAATATACATTCAATTATTGGAGTGGTCTTTGTTTGAATAACGAATTGAAGGACTGAAATTGCGAAGAATTTTTGAAGGTAGAATAATTATCCATAACGGTCTGAACATATAGATATTATCGGAATAATTAGTTGTACATCTGCAAGCAACGTTATGGCTACAATCGATACGAGGGCCAGCGTGCCCCAGCCCCGCTCGGGATGTATAGGGCATATGGCGAGACCGGTAGCGCACGGCCAGGTGGCCGTCATGCGCGCCCGCACCCATTGTGTACTGCCCCTCGCCCCTCGCCCCTCGCAGAACAATACCAACGTAGCGGTTACGAGAATCAGTTGTTCACACTTCCTTCTATCAGCTGGCAATAACGAATCCCATTAAGAAATGTATAATAAGCCAAGATGAAACAGTTCCTGTCCCATTCCATCGTCTGTTCCCTTCTTTAGATTGAATTCACTAGCTTTGGACAAGGTCGGACATTTCTTTATAGCTTTTAAATATAATAGAAGCAAAATGTTATTTCGATGTAGTTCATCAATTCAAAATGTTCATGCAATATGTGACCCTTATGACTTAGCTTACCGTCGGGTATTCGACCACTAGAAATATTATAATAAATATATTTACGTGCCTAAGTCTAAGTGCCTTTCTTTAATAAACTAATGACATACGCTCATCAATCACAAAAACCAAAACACACAATGAAACACTGTGAAGATTTAGATAATGTGTTTTTAATCATGTTTATTTTCTACTTATCCAGCCATTAATCAGGCCAGAACGTTAAGGATAACGTGTCAAAAGATTTTGTACGTGAATCGTCAATATTTCAAATAAATAAAAGTATATGGCTTATTCGTAACCTACTTTTGTATCGTAGATAACATCGTTAATAGAACTAGAAATGGAGGTATCGTTTTAAATTGAAAACATCTAATACAGAAGCAAAATTACATATCATCATACGATTGCTGTTATCATGGTACAATTGTGAAGCTAGTGGTAGTTTTGCTCGCGTCATTGTAAAGGTTAACTTTGATTGTCGTGTACGTTTTGTGTTAACGATTATATCTTGTATGGCCTTGTTGTATGCTCAAAGCCGAGTCGATTTGATGTATGTCCGTTTAAAAAACGTTACGTTGATGTATTGTTTTCCTTTAAAAGTTGTCCAAATTTTGAGCCTGGACTAGAATAATCAAAATAAATATTGTGTGTTTCACTATTTTGTATTAGTCTATATACAAAAAAATATACTGATGCCCTATTGTTCGATTATGAGGATGGCATTGTAGTTTGTGTTTGTGTGTTTGTTTGTAAAATGTGAAAATGATAAAAATTAATAACAAACAAAAAAATAAGGATTAAAATTACAAAACTTGACATGAATGATTCATAAACTAACTTCATGCCTATGTAACTCACCATATGAAATTTATTGCTACGTTATCTATTATCTAACCGAACATACTTTTCAAGGTTTCCGATATCTATTTCGATTTATTCAAAATTATATGCTAATAGTTGCCTGTGACTTCATATACGTGATCAGAAATAAAAATGTAATGTTTTCGTGATAAATCCATATATATTTAAAATTTTGCTATGAATACCTCAATTTCTCCTAAATCAAAGTCCATGAACAAATTTTATTAATTAATTATTCTTTTGTAATACTAATTAACACATTCCATTTTCAAATTTATAAATACTCCGTTACTAATAATACAAATACTAAAGTAACTCTTCTTCACGCCTAAAACACTTTTCCATTTTGGATGAAATTTTGTACAAATGAAGTGCGAAATCCTAGAAAGGACATAGGATAGTTTTTGACCCGTAAATTCTACGGCAACAGAACATATATGTGGCTGATACTGCTAGTAATTTAAAGTGTATATAATTCAATACGTTAGAAGTAAATATTGCAAATACAATGGAATTTCCATATAATCATGTATAAAAATTCCTCGAAAATAAATAGAAGAATAAAAAAAAACAAATCGAAATTTAGTAAAAAAAAATAACATCGGTTTTAGTGTCTAAACATGCCTACTTTCCAGCAATAAGTCACTTCAACAGTTGGTTAATAAATAGTGACGTTAGCAGATTTCACCGCAAGCCTGCGAGGGTTGCGTGCGAGAGGCAATCAATTAATGAGCCTACAGCCTTCCGGCGCGTTTAGGGACTTCCGGAGGGGCGTTCCGGTTACTGTGACGTCACCTTAGATTGGAGGATCTTTGTTATTTTAAAACTAGTGAAATATGTATGAATGTAATTTTACGAAAAGTGACACTAAGATGAGGCTTATATTTTTTCACTAGCCGCGCCCCGCGGTTTCACCCGCGTAACGTCTGATCCCGTGGCAACTCCGGGATTAAAAGTAGCCTATATGTTATTCTGAACCCTTACCTGTATGTATACCAAGTTTCATCATAATCGGTGCAGTAGTTTTTGCGTGAAAGAGTAACAAACATCCATACATCCATACTAACAAACTTTCGCCTTTATAATAGTAGTAGGATTAAATACTTAAATTTATACAGGATCCTTTTAATATACAATTGGTTTCATCGTTGCAATATGAATTCATGTTGTAATTTGTGACTGTCATTCAAATATTTTAAGCTTTAACAAAAAATGTTTCCTAAAATTGTGGCCTATTTGTACACATTACTTGAAGTTAATACTTTTATTAAAACCCTAAATAATCAATGAATGATATATCATTATCATTTGGTGATAATAATGATAACGTGGCTTAATAAATTATTAACTTATATGCCACTCGATGTTTGCTAGCTCATTGATTATTTTCTTAAATTATTAACGTTAATTAATATTAAATCCCCCAATGCATTAAATATTTAGTTAATTTGTTTACATTAATTAATGGTGTATACATATATTATCTATATAAGCGATAGTTAATTATTGTTGCAATGTTTACTTGATTGCTACATAAATAATAATTAGGTATACATATTTGAATATAGTTAGATATCATGATTCTGCCTAGTTGGCTTAATGGTTAGTAGGTTAGGCATTACAACCGCAAGGTGGTTTGAATCCCCGGTAAAGTCTGGTATAGTAAAGAAGGTTGATTATTATTTAAATAAAAAAAATGAAACGGATTTAAATTCCGACCTATGCTGAAGCATGGGGAACGGATGCAATTTATATTTTAAGACGACAATTACTTACATGTATTCTTACAATTAAATAAGAGTGGCCTGTAGCCAAAGTATATCGGATCATCAAAACACAAGTTAAATTGCATCTAATCAACTCACTACAATAATAATTGGTGGACGCTGCCAAAAGACACACCGCCAATTGTTTAAATAAATAGGTTTCTGGTGCTTGCGTCTAAAATAATAGAGATC
>LQNK01000932.1:113692-143166 GCA_001586405.1 Phoebis sennae
TCAAAAAAAAATATTATTTGTATTTTGTATACCTATTTTGTTATGATTCATTAGTAATATGTCATATGTGATTCATCTGTCAATTCCAGCGTTGCCAATGTCTTTATTCGCAATTTCCCGAAAATCAAAGCGAAATTCCCCAAATTGGGGCAAAAATGTGGCTCAAAATATTATTTCTTATATATACCTAGAAAACTACACAAAAATATATGGATGAGATTTTTTTTAAGTAAAATCAACAGAATTAAACAAATAAGAGTATTTTTCAATGGATATGGAAGAATCCCCAGTCCCAACACAGAACCATTCCCCAATCGATGCCTAATTACCCGCAAATCGGGGAATTCCCCGCACAATGGCAACGCTGGTCAATTCTGTGCTTCATTATTCATTCTGATTCAAATGTCATCTTGACATCGTAAATGCGACGTTGTCAAACTTAATTTAGACAATAAAAGTGATTAATGCTCAAATGTACATTTGATATCCACTATATTCCTCTCCTTCATTCCCCTTTTTATTTTTCCGCACCCTTCTGTATTACCACCATGATCCTGCATGGCACTCTGTTCTTTATGGTGTTCAGTTGGGTGCTGCGGTAATCTCTTATGTCGCCTCTACATATCAAGAGATGCATTGGCCGATATCGCCAGACGTATCGGCGGATGGATTCGTTCGAAGTGTCCACATAACTGTCAAAGCATCAGTCGTTTCTCGTTCTTGAAAGACGTCGGTCATGCGAAAATTTAAAAATGGACGCCTTGTGATAATGGAATGGAATTAATAATGGACATTGAGACCGTAGTCCGTAGCCGCTCTAGCAAATTACATAAATACGTAGTACTTTTTGAGTGTACATTTCAATAGAGTAGTTAAAAAAGGGGAAAAGATGTTATTTAATTGAAAAAAAAAACGATTATAAATTTAAATGTTTCCTCAGTACTCATGTTTGCCATTTTTATCAAGAAAGAGTTATTAAAGATTCAAATGTAAAATGTTAAAACCATTGATACTTATAGTTGATTCTATATCAATGGCTTAAACAATAAAAACGATACTTAAAATGTAAAATTGTATTAACGAATAAATTGGCTATTTAAATTACACTGATGCATCTGCCTATGTGTGGACAGACGCATCTTTCTGGGTAATGAAATCCTTTGATCTGTGCTAAAAAACCGACAACAGCCGGATTGATGGCGGATGCATCGGCGGACGTAAAATACCTACTACGGATAGGCAGATTACCCCGTCTTCACATTGGCGGATGCATCCGCAGATGACGTCCGCAGATACATCTGATGATATGAAGAGGCGGCATTATGGACAGCATTGCCAATATGCGGGGAATTCCCCGATTTGTGCGTAATTTCAATTCGATTGGCGATTGGTGTGGGGATTGGATCTATGCGGGGAATTGTGAGGATTTTTTCATATCCATTAAAAAATACACTTATATGAATCCACTACTAAATATCCTCCACTCCGTATGTTTAATTATTGGTACGGAACTTTAGTCGATTTTACTATGATTATGCATGTTACCGATTTTTTTTCATTACGTTCGCGTTAATTCGCGGGAAAATCCCTTATCAGTTGCAATGTATTTAGTTTTTTAATCGACGTTCAAAAAAAAGAAGAAACTCTCATTTCAACCGTATTTTTTTTTATTATGTACGATACCGCATATCTCTGGCATATGCCGCCTCTACATATCAAGAGATGCATTGGCGGATATCGCCAGACGTATCGGCCGATGGATTTGCTAGCAGTGTCCACACATCTCTCAAAGCATCAGTCGTTTCTCGTTCTTGAAGGACGTAGGTCGTGCGTCTTGCGAAAATGGAATGGAATTAATAATGGAGATTGAGACCGTAGTCCGTAGCCGCTCTAGCAAATTATATAAATACGTAGTACTTATTGAGTGTACATCTCAATAGAGTAGTTAAAAAAGGGGAAAAGATATTATTTAATTGAAAAAAATGATTATAAATTTAAATGTTTCCTCAGTACTCATATTTGCTATTTTTATCAAGAAAGAATTATTAAAGATTCAAATGTAAAATGTTAAAACCATTTATACTTATAGTTGATTCTATATCAATGGCTTAAACAATAAAAACGATACTTAAAATGTAAAATTATATTAACGAATAAATTGGTTATATAAATTACACTGATGCATCTGCCTATGTGTGGACAGACGCATCTTTCTGGGTAATGAAATCCTTTGATCTGTGCTAAAAAACCGACAACAGCCGGATTGATGGCGGATGCATCGGCGGACGTAAAATACCTACTACGGATAGGCAGATTACCCCGTCTTCACATCGGCGGATGCATCCGCAGATGACGTCCGCAGATACATCTGATGATATGAAGAGGCGGCAATATAAGAACCGTATAACTTTTATTTCTTGAAATCTATACAAAAATAAAATAAAACTCTTTTTGTGTGCTTTTGTATGTATATAACATTATAATATATCATTGATGTAAATAAAGAAATAATGTAAATAAAAATAGCACAACTTCGATTTTTTTGTGTGTGGGGAATATAATATTTTGGGCAATATATCTTTTCCCAATTTGGGGAATTTCACATTGATTTTCAGGGAATTGCGAATATTGGCAACGTTGCTAATGGGTCAAGAGTCAAAAATCTACTTGACCGATGGTCAAAACTCAAAAGTTCAAGACACACCAAGATGAAAGCGGCGCGCAGCGCAACGGCGCGGCGTTCAGTGTCATTATTCGCTAGGTGCAAAGTAGGTGGAGGGGAACCGTGAATCGACCGCAGCGCTCACCGTGTCACAAAAAGCAACCTACAGCGGACCATTTGTCACTTTTTACCATTTATTTCTTTAATCAAATAATATAGACAATATTATTATTGATATAGATTTAAGTAGAAAACTATTAAATTACCATATACCATTGGAAATAATTGTTTGTTTATTGTTTTTCGTAATGACATAAAGGTATTTGACATTTCAAAGTCCGCTGTAATGGCAACCGCTAGTTGGCGTTGTCATCGTGCACCTTGCCAATAATGTGATTTTAAATTTTATATTCTATTGATATAATGCACTTTCGCTTGAGAATGTGGAAAAGTAGCACAGCCACTCGCGTCGCCACGATCTCTACTACGCATGATGGTGGATTTTCAAGCGATTTTGTGCATTACTATATGCATATAAATATTAAAATCATATTACAATTGCCACTGCCCTAACATCTTGCCTGTACTGCCATAAAAGTAAAACATTTGAGTACCAGCTAGGGTACTGAGAACGAGTTACTAGGATTTGAGTATGAGTTGAGATTTCAGGCCCCCTATTCATAAATGTGATTCCGATCGGAAAGCTTCGATAATCGGAACGACTTCGATCGGAAAATCATTTGTGAATAGGGTGCCAGGACGAATGTGAAGATCGGATTGGGAGATGATATATCAAGGCATGTTTTAGGTGTTGTTGTCATTTATTATGAATGAATTAAAATTTGTATTTTGTTGAATAATTAAAAAAAAAAATTGTTTGTACATTATAAGATTTGGCATTTAAAATAGAGAAAAATAAACCTTGAAAAATAAACAAGTTTTATTCATAAATTGGTATTGGTATTGGTATCAATATAAAAATAAATAAAGTATATTTTTACATAGTTTTTAATTTTTGTAACCTGAATTATTTAAGCCATGTGGGGTACCACTTATAGTTTTTCAAGTTGGTTACACTTTTTTCAGATTTTACCACTATAATCATTCATTCATTCATTCATTCATTCATTCATAATATAATCAAAGTCACCAACTTCCTCGCTTTTATGTTTGCCGAAGATTTTGTTGTTTATGGACCGATTTTCGTAATCACAGAGTACATTCGATAATTCATAATTCTTTTTGCGTTTGAAAGGGTACACTTTCGAGGGTCTTATTTCCACCATTTGGGGATCTGATCCAACTTCATAAAAAAAGTTACTTTTTAGTTGTTAGTGTGAAGAAATCAGTTTATAAAGTTATTAATTTTTTCAACCGATTCATACCAAGAATCAAATATCTAATCGAATATCACGGAATCACATGGTTTATTATTTGTACATTCTCTTCTTTCTTTCGATTTGTGAAGAAAGAACTTTCTATCTAATCCCCACGTCTTCTTGCATACTTCAGCACAATTGTCCTCTTGATTTAATACTCATATCAACAAGAATTTCATATTCATATTTTTCCACTTCCTTCCCTCTGTATGGCAAGTAACATGTTTTATACAGCATGTGAACTTTGCCAACTACTAAGTTTTCTTCAATCATAGCTCTACCAATATAAAGTGGTTCGTTCCTAACTTCAGATGTACCGGCTATAAAAGCATTTTCTGGTATATTGTTACCCTGGCATTTAACCCATTTAGCATTGTAACCACATAGAATCTGAAATGAAAGATGAATACAGTTATTATGTGATATTGAGGCACATAATTCTAAAACTCAATGTCGATAGGTTGCATTGTCGTTCATTATTTGTATAGAAAATGCGATCTGTTTAAGGATCAGTGGATGCACTTGTGTGACTTTCTATATGCTACTGTAGTATTGATAATATACCTGAAAATTACGTTTTTCGTGTGCACTTCCCCCCCAAGCTACAAAAGCTCTTTCCAGAAATGGCACATATTTGCCAGGGCACAGGGAACCTGCATACATTGCCCTGGCTATGTATAAGGGACATACTCTTTCAAAGCCACCAATTAATGCATCCAATGGTAGTCGGTTGTTTTCAATTCCAACCCAATGTAATTTTCCCTCATTGACATCATAATTTCGAATAGAAGTGAACATCAGTGGTGATTCTGAAATTAGTTGCACAATTAGTGAACTTTAAAAGACATAAATATGGCATAATATTAGTCATTATTTATCACATATGTGTCAGACATTGGGATGAGCTTTATCTGAAATTTAAGGCATTTCTTGAATTGCACAATGATTACACAATTAACTGATATGAATAACCTATGTATCCAACACAAAAACTGATTCATTAAACAATTTCATCATATTTATTAATGTATTAATACAATTGTAATAAATAAATAATTAGAAGTTATCCAAACTGAAATTAATATTTTACTTCAAGGTTAGGAAATTTTATTGCAACTATTTAAAAGTAGTCTCTACTCATTTTTTTATATTAACATAATAAAATTATTATTAGGTACTTTAAGATTAAATTATAAAAAACAAATGAAATGCATCAAGTACCTTCTACCACCCATTTCATTTTATATGTAGTTCTAAATTTGATAAATCCAATGAAACTTTCTGCTGCCTTCCCACCAGTTATGTTACGAGGGTAGACAAAAAACGGTTTATCATCCTTTAAGCCCATACATATTTCTTGATCATGCCAAGTCATCCAGAAATCTAAAGGCCCAACAAAATCAATTACTTCGGTAGGGAGAGGTAAACTGGTAGTAACTTTTTCTAATGTCGTAATAAATATTGTTCTTTTCGAGTAATTTAGAAGTACCTAAAACAAAACGAAAAATAAAACAGTGTTGTTTAATTTTTATTATAGACTAAGAGAAGTTAGCATACATTATATGAAATATTAAATGTCCCTGAAAATTTATTTATGTATCTACACTAATATTATAAAGAGAAAAGATTTGTTTGTTTGTTTGTATTGAATAGGCTCTGAAACTACTGGACCAATTTAGATGAAATTTTGGACAGAGATTCTTTAGGAGATTTTTCTTTTATATTTTCCAAAGCAGGACATAGGATAGTTTTAATGCCGAAAATCCTATGAGAACGGAGGGTATACACGGGGAAATCATGCAGAGCTCAGCTAGTTTATTCTACATATATTTAAATTTGTTTTATATCAAGTACCTATTTTAAATAATTAATGCAACATAAAAAGTTTAAGATTAACATAGGTACATAATTACAGGGTGTTATAAACTTATACTCCAAGTTGGAAAAATTTGCCCTAAACAATGTAATAAATGCTAATCGCACAATACTATTATTAATATATTATATACTCAAAATTTCACTTACCTCATAAAGTTCTTCATGTGGATGTTTATGGTTAATTAAATAAAAACCCGGAATTTCCCCATGCTCTATTAAATTTACATTTGGATGCAAGCGGAATTTTATACCACCACTATCACATTTGTATAATTTATATGGGATTTCAACTGAAAAAGATACTGAAAACCAATTTATGTACATATTAATAATAACTTTATAAACCAAAACTTAAAATCAAGGAGGAGATTATATTACCGTCGGTTTTCATTATTTCGGCACGATTTTGAACAACAACACTCTTCTCTAATCAATTATTTAGGGAAATATTTTGCGTTATCGATAATAACTTTGAATGTTGAAATTACGGAAATCCCAAGAACGAAACTTGCGAGAAATTAAAAACAATATTATTATTTATTATCCCTATGTTAAATGACAGATTGCAGAATGACATGTGTATGTTAAGTGTTGACTGCTTTTAATTTCTTACTCCCCAAAATTTACATAAAAATCAGTAGAAAAGTGGACTGAAAGTAAAAATCTTCCATTCATAAAATTATCAACAGTCCATCATCTCCAGGGCTATCGTGTATCTTCGTTGACAACCATCTTTGGTCGCATACTGGAATTTGACGTCAACAAAAAAGTAAGAGATTTGGTATTGCCTATTGACATAAGTGGACATCATATTACGGTGATTAACGGTGATTATCATAGATATTTGCAATCGAGTAGCATCATTTTATATCAATATTATGCGGCTAATTTGACGGCGAAAAAACACCTTGTGTCGAAGCCGATTTTAAATTATCGATACAGAAACATCTGCCATAATGAATCGAATTGATTCAGTGCTTATTACGTCGTTTCTGTTGGACACTGTTTATAGCCAAAACGAAAACGGTAGTTTGACAATTGATCACAGAGTACATAGATAGTAGTCAAGTGTTTATTGGATACTTTGCAAAGTGATCTACACTTTCAGTTGTCATCGAAGATACGCAATAGTAGAAGTGTCCTGCTGGTTAATAGGACACGTATGTATTTATTATTTTTATTGATCTTAACTGTTTCCCCAAATTTCGGGAAACGTAAGGTGCAACTGAAAGTCATATTTGACATTTGATGATTTGACATAGGTATATTGTAAAGTCACAGGTGGTCACAGAGTACATTGGTACTTCTAAAGTTTTTTACGAAATATGTGAAATACTGTGTAAATATATACTAAAATTATTTCCTTTTAGCCGCCAGCCGGTGTCCTTATTTTTGGATATGGGAGATCTAATTGGTAACATTTATTTTTCATTTGACTTGTAATATCTAACTTATTTAATTTATTTAATTATCTTACTCAAATAAAACTATGTTTTAGAATTTACTTCCCAACCACGAAGTAAGAAAATATATTACAAATTTACAAGCCAATCTTTATCATTTTGGGCGAAATCTTTTGGTAATGCAAACATTGGACTAGCTGAAAAACCAGACCGTGCACATTTACGCTACTGGGTAAGATCACATTTACGCGATTTTGGAAAACATTTTGAAGTTGTAATGTATTGGAAATATATTTTTCTTATTTATTAATTCAACTTAAAAATTTGAATATAATATTGTGAAATATAATATAATGATTACAACTACATACTTCTATTATTATATTCATAAAATAGTGGATTTCTTAATTTAGGTTTACATTGGAGTAAATGGAAAAAGTGGTATTAAAGAAAACAATAGCATCATAGCAGAAGCAAGTACACCTGATATTATAAATAGAAGTGGATATAAAAAGTTTTGGTTATCATGGTATAACAATAGTATACAATTGGGAAAGGATGGTGAAACTGAACCATTGGTTTCGAAAAATGTTGCACAAACATCTGGTTTGGAATATGTAACTTTCTCCACAGTTGAAGATCTAAATGCTGTGGATTGGAAATTTGTATGTAAGTAACTTTATATATGTATTTCAACTTTTTAGAAATGAGTGGCTAAGTCAAATTCATTAAAATTTATAGCAACTATTTTATT
Source organism: Phoebis sennae (assembly GCA_001586405.1). Taxonomy (NCBI): domain Eukaryota; kingdom Metazoa; phylum Arthropoda; class Insecta; order Lepidoptera; family Pieridae; genus Phoebis; species Phoebis sennae. The sequence continues at coordinate 121,769 of LQNK01000932.1, forward strand.
TTTCTAACTAGATACTTATTGTATAATGAATGCAAAAAGGTAATATTATTAATTAAATAAATATTATTAATAAAATTGAGCATGGGAAAATAATTATAATCATAAGTGGAACAAGCTGTAAGAAAATAATAAAAACATTGTTACTATTTTAGTACCACCAAGTATAGAAAGGCCTACTTTAAAGCCCATCACAGGAGGTAAACCATATTGGGTGCAATATGATGGCATGATACCATATGGAGCTATGATTGGTGGCTATGAAAATGAGTTCCTTTACATTATGAGGGCACCCCACGAAGGTTCCCTAACACCTGGCAAGTTTGTACCCTCCACGGGATGTGGGTTTGTCTCTTGGGGTGGATACATGCACTTAAAAACAGAATTTGAGGTGAATATACATTAATTTATTTTAAAACCAAATTACTTTATGTCCAAATTTGTAACTGCAAATTTCTGTTTGATTTCATGTAAATTTTTTAACACATATTTAATATGTGTTGCAATAATATAATTTTGTTCATTGTATCATAAATGTTTTTCCTGTGACTCATACTTAAATGTGATAACATATTTTAATGGTTTTATCCTCAAATCAAAGTATCTTTTTCTTTGTTAATATTTTTCATGAAAAAACTTATTGTGATTGTTGAGTTACAAGTGCTTATAAATTTTAGGTATAAATTTTAAAACATTTTTTTATAGATTCTATGTGCACATGATTGCATTTGGGTACCCACAAAGGATGATATTATTCCAGCTGGAGCTATTCAAGGAGGGTATACTGAACATGATGGCACAGAAAAGATGTATGTAGGAAGAGCTAAATGTGAAAGCCACATAATACCAGGAAAAGTCCCACCATCATACAAAGTCTGTTTCTTTCCATACAAAGATGAGGAAGTAGCTAGAAATAGTTATGAAATATTAGTGGCTCCATTCTCTAGCCCAAGGTGCATTAATATGTTACCAGAACGTTTAACAAATTTTGGAGACATCAATGCCAATGAAGACTCAGATTCAGGTGACAATGATGACAATGATGAGGATGATGAAGAAGAAGATCAGATTCATGTCTGGGATTAGATTTTTGATTGTGATTGTTTGTATTTGGAAAATTTTATTGGAATTTCTATTGTAATGCATTCCTGCAATAAGGGGCCGTCCATTAATCATGGTATTTTTATTTGGTTAGGCAACCTTCCCCCTTAGTGATACATGGTGAGGTTTAACATGGACAACTCCCACCTGCCATCGAATATCACGGGATTAATGGATGTTCCTTAATGTTGCCGATTTGCATAATATTATAATCTCAATTGTTAATACTAAAATGTGTCAGGCCTTTATAGCTGTGATATGATATTAAGTCATTGAAGTATAATACTGACGTATAAAGTAGACATTGCAAACAATATTATTTGTCGTAAGCGCGGTAGGGTGCAGGGGGGTCAAAGATGATGTACTCGTAGATGTCATATCATAGAGGTGATACGAGATAAGAGACTATATACACAAAATTTATATCTAATGTATTAAGAGTACTTTCCCTTCAGGTGGCATTACGAAATTTCCCCCGGTAATAACAAAGGCCTTAAATTAATTGGAAAAAAATAATAGAGAAATATTAAAAAAAAGATATTCTTTATTAAAAAACATTTGTAGTTACAAAATAAACTCTTGAAAATATAAGTGCAAGTAAATAAGTTTTGATGAACCTAAATAAAAAGAATTTGTAAAAAAGTATGTAAATGTAACCTGAGTTGTGAGGTTGTAAACTGGTTCTAAAATTTGTAACGTTTGACCTTGAACTTTCTTCATGAATCAGACCTAAAAACCTTAAATAAAACACTAACAAAATTCTAACAAAATTTCTAACAAAATTCAACAATTATTTTTTGTCTTTTAATTTCGTAAAGTTAACACTTTTCTTAGTGATGAGTAAAATTATTACTAATTTTCTGCATTAGTATTCTCTAGATCCCCTCACAGTAAAATAAGCAGCAGTAATCAGCAGGTCGTGTGATTGTAGCCTAGCATGGGATTAATATTCAAAAGCTGAACAATTCTACCAGCGTTGTCAATGCCTTTACTCGAAATTACCCGAAAATCAAAGTTAAATTCCCCAAATTGGGGCAAAAATATGGTCCAAAATATTAAATTCCCCGCAAGATTCCCCACAAACAAAAATCAAGTATTTCTTACATTATTTCTTATATATACCTAAAAAACGACACAAAAGTGTGCGGATGAGCTTTTTTTTTTTTGACCATGACCGGATTTTGGAAATCTCTAAATCTCTAATACCTATAAAAGTACAGGAAACTTTAAATGACGTTTTTTTTTTTAGGGAAAATCAATCATTCATATCCATTGAAAATACTAAGATTTAACCAAATTATCAGTATTTTCAATGGATATGAAGGATATGACTAAATCCCCACAATTCCCCACACAGAACCATTCCCCAATCGATGCCGAATTACCCGCAAATCGGGGAATTCCCCACACATTGGCAACGCTGAATTCTACCGATAAACATAACCTCAAAATCATTAAGATATTTGCTTTTAAAACAATATTCAGAAGTGTCCTGATGAATTATGGTATTGAAGTGAAGTGTATTGATAAATTATTGCTCTTACGTATAAATACGTATCATTTCCAACTTAGAAAGGTATTTTTCACCACTGTTGAACCAACAATGTATGAAAACTGGACAATGTCCTTTGATACAATGCCCTTTCTAATCTCTTTTAATGTTCTGTGATTAGGTCGTATTATTGGTGCGCAGTGCGGTGCGGTGTCTTCTCTATACGTAGTAATAATAACTCAATTAAGTACATATATTATAAATATATAACATATCTACTGTTAACTTTGAATAAAAGTTGGTTTCTAGTCGTACTCGTTTTTATCGTTATTTTTATGCACAATATCAATGTCTCTAAATTAAAAAAAGTACGCGAGAAACAAACATTTCGTATTATTTATTTCCCTCATTTCTTAAAACATTTGTTTTTTTTGGTAGTTTATTTGCTGCAAAACTTATGATCACATAGATTAAACATATGAAATGTTTCGAAAATATTTGTGGAAGTGTGAACGTTGATTTTGGATTACCGTTAAATAAAATAATATTTAATAAATCTGTCGTCCTTTAGATTGCCAAAAACAACTATTTCTTTACCGTTGCTCATAATGTTGAAAGACAGTTTGATGCTATCTACCTACCAAGGAGGTGATATAATAATGTGGGAGTGTAATACTGGCCATATAGAGTTCTTTATTAAAACTGGAATGAATTCAAGTAATCATTCAATCATTCTTGAATCATTCTTTAAAATGCAATCGCGTGAACAGCACGTAAAAGTTTTCCATAATTAACAAACTTATATTTATAAACAGTAAGAAATAAGGTCTGTTTCTAAAGTGAATTTTATTGCAAACTCAATATGGCCGAAAGCGCACCTTCTACGGATTATGCTCCGAGCGAAATGCCAGCATCCGAAATGGGAGAAGGTACAATTATTGAAGATTATTTACTTACAGTTCGAATTAAAAAAAACTGTTACGAAAACTTATTTATTCGTTTAAATTAGAGTAAAAAATATATTTGTACGGGGCGATATGACTAAGTACGCATTAAAGACAATGGGATGATTACCGACTTACATAATATGAGCCCTTTCACATCTAATTTGATCTAGTTACGAGTATCGCCATCTCTTGATGAATCGTAGCTTATGGTAATATTTTTTTATTTGATTTTATTTTTAAGACATCGCATATTTAGCCATTGCAATCGATTCCAATAGCAACACCTGCAGCGACGGGAGCTGGATTTCCACCATATCCCCCATACGCTACGGAGTCTGTCCCACCTTCGGTTGCTGATACGATCATGGCTGGTCGAGATTTGCGAGTGCAACACAAGTCAACGCCCAGACAACCTGTTAGAGCGCCTCCGAAGCCGGCGAGGCCCAGGTACTTCTACCTTAGTTTTCCATCTGTTCCACGCGGCTACGCTCCCGTAGCATAATGTAATATAGCCTATGTTCATCAGGGATAATGCAGGATTCTAATGGTAAAATAATTTCTCAAATCGGTCCAGTAGTTTAGGGCCTATTTAATTTAAACATTCAAAAAATCAAATCATCCCTCTTTTTAAAATTTGATGAGTGCATATTATACTATGATTAAAACTAAGAGGTAAACCCTTGAACCCTTTTGTAAAGAGCCGGGGATCTAGATCTCAAAAAATTTGGCCGAGTTGTAGCCATGAGCTAGTTCCGCATTTGAAATGGTTAGCTTTTATCATTCAAACTCTAGGGTACGGACCAAATGCAGCAACTTAATGAAAATTAATTAAAAGGGGTCCAAAAGCAACTGACGTGAAAATGTCAAGACGCGCAACGAGAGCGCACGCCCGATGTCTGCGGCGGCACGGGGCCGTGCTGACGGACCGGCTCGAGCGCATGGCCAAGCCACCTGTGCGAAGCATTATCTATCTGTGGCGCCAATATGCTAATACTCTTCCTGCAGATACGGTTAGTCTCGTACACCAAATATTATTTATAACTTGAAGCCTCCACTTATTTCTATTGCAAAATTATTATGCATCTCTTGCAGACTCTGTTAAGTTATATTAAATTTAAATTCAAAATTTCGTACTGCTCAATATTAGCTCAATTCTCAATATGTAATTAAAAAAAAATAGATTGCCCGATTGCGCACGATGCTTGATGCAGACCAGCCGTTCAAGCCAGAGCAAGCTTACGAATATTTTATCAATCTGAGGAAGTCAAAGAAGAAGGTCACTAAGTTAGTATAATTTATGTCATGAGAATTTATAAATGTTTAAGAAACCATACAAATAAAATGCCTATAAAAATCTAATTTTTAGAAGTAGGTTAAAGTGAAAGTGTGTAAGTTCTAATACGATGTAATAACCTGTGATATAGATCCAAAATTGTCATATTTCCTGCTCATTGTTGGAGTAAATGGAAATAAAAATATGCATTTGTTTTGCCGCAAATTGTAACATCTCCCGACCATTGCTGTTGCCTTAATTCAAGAGGGGTATAATTGATAAACCAATATTCGAACAGGATGAAAGTGCACGAAATAAAGAAGGACATTCTGGCGATGTGTGGTGACAAGAGGTTTGTCTGGGCTCGGAACGCCACGGTAGCGTTTGCGCGGGGCATCCAACAACGACTGTCCAAACCGGGATCCTATGCTTTGGCTGACGGGTAACATTCATACGATAGAAAAAACTTCGTTCGCATTGATACGATGGACAAAAACTTTTATACTTACTATATTTTTGACCGTTGTTAAGTATTGACTGCTTGGACTTCTTATCGTCCAGGCGAGGCTTTTTGATTATTTTATTAATTTCCATAGCCTTGATGATGCTATTAATATTTTAATTCAATAAAATTAAATTAGGCTTTATCACTATAGTGACATGTAGAGACTAATTAATCAAAACTAAAATATTATGTAGACCGAATGGTCGATGCCGTGGAAAATATTTTTTTTATACAGTTCGAATGTTATGATTGAATTGGACATGTTAACAATACTCTCAAATCTTACCTCAAATTTAATAATAATTTTAGAATGTTACGCCTATCGAACATAATTCTAGAAGACCTTTGCTCCTATATGCATACGAAGCCGCCTTCCCGACGATGTACTCATCCAAAAGCAAAGTTTATGATGGAAATGGCTGATAAGGTAATATTATACAGATTGACTGTCCATCTCGCAGAGCTTTTCAATAAAAGACTTTCCATAACATGATGGTAGGATTCCTAATTACAAAGAGTCTGTTATATCTATGAGTGTGGAAAAGTTTAAAATTTGTTTAGTAAACTTAATTTTGTTACCGGCGAACTTATAAAACTATAACTATAATATATAAAATATATTAAAATTTATTCCGGATTTTGTTCGGTTCGAAATGATCCGTAATTTTTAACAGATTGCTGTTTGGATTGATGAAATTCTCTGCGAATCAGATGATCGCATGCTTATGATGGATTTTGACGAAGACGAAGGTAAACATTAGTGTTATTATTAATAGAGATTATACTATTAAGAAAGAGTGATTGGCAGCAATTTCAACGTGATGGAACTTTACTGCATCCAAGGTAAGTTCATCCGTTTGAAATTGTGCCAATTGTTCCTTAAACATTTTTATCTGAACAAAATTGACTCTGAACAATTGTTACAACTTCAGACATTTATTTTATCTCTCCTATTTTTCGTATTCTGGATACGATTTTTGCTGAAAGGTATGTTTTATTGTATAGAAGTGGAAAAGACCGATGCTGAAGGGCCGGTTTCTGAAGGCGCTTCTGACGTGTCCGCTTCCACCAGCAGAACTAGCACGCCTGGTGGATCTACAGAAGTTACGCCAAAGACATCTAAATCTAGTGTTCAGAAGGAATAAAAGGTGTGAACAATAACTTTGTTAAAGGCTTTAATGTGACCATATAATAACTTGCTGCATATAAACTGTAGCTCACGGAGTAGAACTGAATTGCTACCACTAAGGTCAGTTTAAACCGTGACAAACAGTTGAATCTAAAGAACACAGTATAAACTGTGATTCTTTGTAAACGATATATTACTTCCACAACGCAACAATGGCGCGACATAGAATTTGGTTTAATTCTTGAATTTCAACACGGCTTTTAATTATGGTGTTAAAATCCCACAACACAGGCTTAACCGCCCCAGATAATACATTAGGTTATAATACGTTAAGTTATGATGGTTTTAAACTTACATGCAAAGCCGACATGAATAACCGGGGTATAATGCCTGTACAGTTTTATTACATTCACGCTAGGGTTTGCCTGTTGGTTATGAATGTAAGGTTAAAACCATCGTGCAATCCCTAACGTGTATGGCCTCCATAATGTATATTGAGTTACGACTTGAATGCGTTTCACAGATGTGCTAGGGGCCGATGAAGCGGGTGACGCGGGATTCGCTGATGATTTTCTCAATATGATGGGTGATGTACGTATTTTATTTCCATAATTTTTAAAATTTGATGTGCAACTAAATATGTATACTATGATTTTCAACAACAGGTTTCGACGACACCTGTTTCGGTCGGCTTTACGACTGCGAATAATTACGATTTAGGCAAATGCATAACCAAACCCTTTGAAATATTCCCCGATGAAGTTAAAAGAGAAAAACCACAGCCTACAGCACCCACTTGAATACGTTTTAATTAAATTTGATTATACAAAACAAAATGGCTGCGAGGCATTTTAAAGAAATGTGAACATCGAAAAAACTAATAAAAATAGCAAAATTTTTAAATAATCGGTTGTTTTTGAACTTTTTGCCTTAAAATACAAATGAACACTTGAAGGTAATTTGTCAATATAATATTAAATTTCTGAACTAATTATGACTTAAAGAAGCATCTTTCATTTTCTGACTTGCAGTCCGTTTAAGTGTTCATTTGTATCTTGCGTGAAAATGAAAGATGGTTCCGTGAATTAAATATAGGATTAGAATAATAAATGGTTTATTATACATTTTTTTATTTATTCAGGGTGCAGGTGCTGGTGGAGGACTTCTAAAAGGACGTGTGTAAACATATGAATTAATCTTTTAAAATTATTTTAGACATTTAAGTAAAATACTAAATCGCATATATTATTTTCAGCATTTCCAGCATATCTGAAGTTTACGGGTACGTGTACAAGATCGTATAGATCCAAAATCTAGAAAATGTTGATCATTTGTCAATCTACTGCAGTTGTGTTAAATATTATCATGATTTTGTACTCAACCTTTTACACCTTATTGATGTTGCCTTTACATTATTTTATTGTGTACATTCGTATTTTTAATCTACTCTTTAATTAAAGGCTCGACAAAAGATCAATGATTTCATATTGTGAGATTACATTAATGATGCGATTATTATGTTGAATAATAATTTGAAAATAAAACAGGGGAAATGCTGGAGGCCTTCAATATATTGACTGAAGCAATGTATGGCAAAGGAGATGCTCAACTTTTAACGCATGGCAAATGTAGTTTAACGTATTCGGAAGGAGCGGATGAGTTAGTTTTCTGTACATTTATTAAAACTTTTATACATTTTATACATATCTATAAAGATTAAGATACTTATTATAATGAGAAATATTTTTTCTAACCATTTAAACTCGAACATAGGCACGACGTTAAAAGAATTACTTTCCATTTCATTATTATTATATGCATAAGAAAATGCCTAATTTGGTCCTCTTCTTCAGGTTAAAACAAGCAACAGATTTCAATGCTACTGAATTTAATACAACTTTGGCCAAAAAAGTTAAAACTGACCTTACTGATACAGCTACACCCAGTACACCCGACAATATTAAACCCTTTATGAAAGGTATGCCATAATTACGGATCTATTTAGTTCATATTTTTACCCGACTCCGTCAGAAGGAGGGTAATGGTTTTGGAGTGTATGTACGTATGTTTGTATGACCACTTCTTTAGCACGCCCAGATGGTTGGTCGGATTTTGACAATTAAAATGAGAGAAAGGGGTTGATTTTTTCATAGATAATTCAGTGCATTTTTTTAATAGATATTACTTATTTATGTTACTTAGTTAAGTACTTGATGTTGATATCTTTTGTACTTCTTTGCTTCAGATATGGTGGAAATATGTTCAAATTATCTTGCTCAGCACGCAGAATACAACAGTAAGTAGATTATTTTGTAAACGCATTAAGAAATACTTTTAAATTTCAGACGTTTTTCATACTTAATTCTTGCTAATTGCAGAGGATAAAGGCCCAGCTTTCAAGCTTTTAGTAAAAAGTATGAAATCAAAGTCTGGTCAACAGTTGTATGCGAAAGGCAAAGCGAAGCGAACGTATGGAAAAGCGGCTACAGAGTATGTTATCAATGACTAGATTCATAGTAATCCTTTATTGCGATCAATTACGAAGAGGTTCTTTCAACAAGCAGTCGTAATCTTCTTGGGTAGACAAAAAATAAACAAAGTCACCTTAAATTCTTAAGTCTACATTAGCTAGTCGTAGTGCCGTTGAGATTTTTCCCCTTAATTCATTTCTTTTTTTTTCAATTTTGCATGTTCATTGCTCGATTGATTTTCTTATTCGCAGGTTAGAAGAGGCGAAAGGCCTTGAAAACGATCATGATGATCCTAATCTGTCGCAAGAAATTCATTCTGCTCTTTCCAAGTCAGTCGAGGGCCAGACACCTCCGGATTTAAAAGATGATATGAAAGGTAAATATATTAATGAGCATGCGGTTCACCATGTTAAGTGAACATGTCAGAGGAAGTAGAACAGGATGGAAGAGGAATATGCTGAGAATACACCGTTCACCGTACGAAACACAGTACAAAACTGCTTCACGCCGATCTTCTGTTAGGAGGGGTGGTAATTTTAGCGGTGCGAGCTTGGCCCGATCGTGCAATGCTCGGCTCCCACTCTTTTATAGCTGAAGATGTTTTTCAGCGGAATTACCGCTTGTCGCCTCTTACGTCACCCACGTTTAGAAATGGGGTCGTAACACATTTATTTATATATTTATTTAAATCGTGTATTCTAACCCGTCGCCACACGGAAAAATATTAACTGACACTGTTACATTGTTTCAGAAACGTTGGACATATGTTCAAAGTATCTTTCTCAATGTGCTGTGGATGAGAGTGAGTAATATGTTTCCATTTTTTTTTTAGGTCTCTATATCCTTTTTCCAGTGTTATTTAAATTATAATGTTGAGTTTTTTTTCAGATGAACGTGGCCCAGCATTTGACTTACTTATAAAAGAATTGGAGAAAAATGGGGCAGAGCCTTTTACCCCACAATTTCCTGCTGTGCCTACTAGATTTTCTGCAGCTTATACGTTAGTACACTACTTTAAAAATGTGTTCTCGGGATAAAACTAGACATAAATTGATTTGGTTTCAAAACAATTATATATTTGTGTATAAATTTCAATGCAAGGTTTGATTGTATTTAATAAGGTTTTATGTATTATTTTTTCTTTCAGGTTAAAGTCAGCACCGGGCCTGACCAGTATAACGCCTGACCCTGAAACTGTTCCTGCTTTTATACCGCCTTTACACAAAGCAGTCGACACTGTTACTCCGAAATCATTGAAAAGAGATATGGATGGTTAGAATAGATCGATATTTAATGTATTGACGTACTTAAATATTTTATTGTATTATATTTCCATTAAATGTTGCAATAAAATTTCAGAGGTTATTGATCGATGTGCCAATTACTTGTCTGCGTTTGTGAGAGATCGAGGTTTGGACACATTCATATCTCAATTACGTTGTTTTATTATACTTTAATAACGGTTGTTTTCTAAACGCTTTGTATAGAAAAAGCCATGCAAGCCCTGTTGCAAATGATGAAGAGTAACCCAAAAAATGAAGTTGCCAAAAGAGAGAATTACTCTATGGCGTATGATATAGGAGCAAAGGAGTAAGAAAGTTTTACACCTACTTTACAAAAGTTATATGATATTTTCGAAAGTGCCAATTAATTAAATATTAATATTAAATATTAAATATTAATTAATTAAATTAATAAGTTAAATTCTCTCAAAATAAATAAACAAATTGCTCCATAGAATTGAGACAGCACCACTAGTAATACCTTTTATGCCAGTTAAAGACATCGCGGATGAAGCTAAGGGACATTTAACTGTAGATGCGGAAAAGGTTACACCGCCGAATTTAAAAATAGCCATGAAAGGTTACTCTTTATTACTGTAATATGAGAAAACTTAATGATAAAACAAAACTTATCTATTTTTTTAATTTCAGCATTGGTGCAAGATGCAGCAAGATTTTTATCACAAGCTATCGCTTTACGAAGTGAGTGCGTTAATTTATAATAATATATGGGATTTATCTTATTATATAACATCTTCTAAAAAAATAAACGATAGTACTCTAACTTGTTTTTCTTGTGTATGTGTTAATTGGGCCATCGAAATCAAAGATCGATTTTCATAGAATGATTTAATATTTTCATAGGTGGTGTGGCTGGTGAACGGTATCCACTGAACTTTTTGGCCGCTGTGAAGAAATCTCTAGGAACAAGGCCTTTATTTAAATACAAAGCCTTTGGTCAAACTTATTCAGATGGTGCTGACGTGTAAGAGATACTTTTGAATGTGAAAAGTATTTACAATGAAAAAGTGACAACAATACATTTGGGTCGTTGCAGGTTAAGATATGCAGGCCCATTGGAAGAGGATCCGAAGTGTGAGAATCTCCAGTATGAGATTGCAACGGAAATGCGGAGGGGTGTTCCAGCTAGGCTTTCCCCCACTTTAACAGGGGAAATACATGGTTTATCTTCATCTAAAATTTGTCGTTATGTTTGATTTTATTTACTCGTATATAATATTATTAATATCAGTGATACATTTTGATAGGTACCATGGAGGACGCTTCTAAACATTTAGCAAAGTATGGCACGGAAAAAGGTATTTGATGCTATTATTATTAATTTGTTTGGGTTAAGATTGGTGTTAAAAAATTAAACGGTAAATTTTATTCTGTAGGCGAAGCACTTCAACATTTGGTTGATTTAATGAAAGAACAAGGCGATGCAACTCTCGGTGTAATGCAAGGATATGAGCAGAGTTACAAAGATGGAGCGAGGAGGTTTGTTATCTTTAACATTTTTAAAACTTTCTATTGTCTATTCTTCATTATTTGATATCTTATAGAATAGAGCTGAGTAAAAGTTTGGCATCGGATAAGGTTGAAAAAGGAATTTATGAGATGCTAAAAGAGAAACTAACGACACTAGTACAGGCCAAACCTAAGGCGGAACATGCAAAGGTCATGCCAGGTATTATGGTGTTCAATAATAACTGTACAAAAACCGTAAAAAACACCCCTTTGCTTATATTCGTTATTTTCACAGGAATCATAGATGACGTTTCAAAGTTTCTTGCATCGCCTCTCCCAGAAAGTAAGAGATGTCATTTTATTAAAAGTCCTTATTATGTAATATCATAATGTTTTAAATACTAATTGTGTAATGAATTCAATTTTTATAGATGATTTCGAAAAGCGACGTGTACTGGCTGATCTTATGGCGCGGAAGGGAGACGAAATATTAGGTCAAGAGGGAATTTACAAAATAACTTATACCGAAGCTGGCGAAGAGTAAGTGTATGAAAGTCAACAGTCAACTATAGTCGTTTATCCTTCGAAGGCGATATTTTGCAACCCGTTTCATTAGATTTATCAATTATGTTAGAAAGATTTCATCCTATTATTTAACTCTACCGATCGATGCAATAATAGTAGAGAATTAATACTTTTTTGGAAAATAATATAATGTTTTCTTTAGGTAATTTTTTCTATCTCCAGTATTAAGAGTACGTTCCATTAATAAATGAATAATTAAAATATTAATTTAAGGATAATAAATGCACCGGTTGGAGTAACTACAGCACGCGATGAAAAATTGAAAATGGAACTTCATGGCAAAGTAAAAGATGTAATACCAGAAAAGAAGTTACAAGACCTTTTAAAAGGTTGATTTTAATCATAGTATTTTCTTGTGTAATAAAACACGAGCAGTCTCCATATTGAATGAAAGTGCTTATAAAGGATTTATTGTGTACATTATTATTACTTATTTAAATTGATATCAATTATACAAACTACTTTGTGTTTTGAGAAAATTACTATAAAGATATTCTAATTTTCTACTACGTTTTAATATGAGCGAAAATATATTTAATATATTTTTATAGCTTTGTAGCAATATTTTATACCAAGGATCTTGGTAGATACAATTATTGTTTTGACGTAACACTATTTTTTCCAGATCCTGCCAAGGAGGGAGCAGCTCATTTGTCTGATGTAATAAAGGGCCGAGGTTAGTTGTTTTGCAATTAGATAATATTTTAATTATGAGCTCTATAGAGACTCGTATTAAAATTCTTTTAATTATCATAGGTGAAGCTATGCAAGTAATACATGACGGGTTAAAGAATGAAAAAGGAAAAGATTTCCTGACAGTAGGAAAATTCTCGAAGACTCATGAACAAACTGCTGATATGTAAGTGTAATAATTTTACACAGATCCATTTGTAAATTTGAGATAATAAAACACAAAATACAGAATTTATATGACGCAATTTGTCCATAAAAATCTCGGTACCACAATACTACTAATTGAATAAATGCAGAAGAATAAATCGTATACCTAATAATATTTTCAATAGAGTAGATAACAAGTTCAAAGATTAGGCTGCTAGGCCGCTTATAAAATGTGATTTTTGTATGTGAACATTACACACGTACAAACCTATAAATACAGCAATAGAAATATATTTCTTGCTGGGAAAATATTCTTTAAAGAAGAACATCTTCGTCTTAACAGTGTCTTTATGTCAACAGTATCGTATCTTTTATACTATTTTATTATCTTGTAAGTTTTATGACCCAAAATAAAGAATTAGTTAATGTTTATCAGAAATTATGGGTGAACATAACGAATCACTATTGTCTCAGGCTTGCTGATGCCAGTCATTTTGGCGGTCAGCACCCGTCCCCTGTTCTTGTAGACAAAGTTTCTTCCAAACTGAAGGATGTGCCTGTCCAATTCCCTGATTCTGCTAAGAAATACGCTTCAGGTTCATGTTTATTTTTAAATCTATTAGAATTATTAAGAACTTATCACAATGACATGTTTTGTAAACTTTGGCTAGTAAGGTTGTGTGAAGAAAACTGTGAATACTACATTTTCAATATTTATTAACTCACATTAACAGCTAACTTTTTTATATATAACATTAACATTTTATTAATCTAAGATTAATTTTGCAGATACATCGGATATAGCGGTACAATACATTGCTGGAGTTGCTACAACTGAATGTAAGATTATAATAACACCCACGTTTCATGTACTTTTTTTCTCATTTACAATATTGCTTTATTATATTTTATTTTTTATAGGTGGTCTGGACGCAAAGGCACTCGCTGCTATGGATGGAGTGCCAGTAAGGTAAGCACATCTATATAGAATCTATAGGGATTTCTTTTAGTTTCTTCCATTAAATTTAAATAAAACAAAGTGTGTGTGAGATATCTTCGAAAAATGTTCTTAATTTGAAACATCTATTGATCGCATTTTATATGGAATATTAAATTGTTCAAAAATCCGCCGCGGCTTCTCTGCGCATCTGAAGTGGCTAATTTTCTATAACTCATAAATAGGCGCATAAATTAGGCTAAATTTCGAATTTAAAAAAAATCGTTAACATGAGTTTTGTCGGTTTTAAGGATTACGATATAAGACATTTGTTTACATCCATAGGAGAATTTGACAATTTAATTTATTTTTATTCAAATTTTATTTCGTCTTGTGTTAATTTATTTTTTAAAATTGTATATACAAAACACAAACACAAACGTTGTATGTTCGAGAATTTCATCCGTACACATCTGTCTGAATGATTGCAAGAAAAATATATTGAACAGTGCCTCAAGTGCAGTGAAGCCTGTAAGTGAGGATGTAAGTAAGGGAGAAGGAGCTGGGGCACAGGCAGAGAAACCTCCAGAACAACCAGTTGCAGCTGTGGCCCAGGGTGGGAAGGACGACGATGAGGAACGCCGCCGAAGGGAACAAGCTGAGGCCGAGAGGTTGAGAAGGCTGGAAGCTGCGCGAAGGAAACAAGCGGGTGAGTCCTCGGAAGGAAATTTTCTTTTGTTTATTTACTAGATTCTGCCCGCGGCTTCGCTCGCATTCAGCCGGACTATATATCAAAAGGGGGAATTGAATCAGTAGTTTTACAGACAGTCGAACCAAAAATCTAACCACATTTTTTACTAAAAATGGCTACTGCCATTTATTCATTTTCACACAAGCAACACACAACAACAAGCAACATACGTAAACAATGCGCTCAAACTTAAAAATTAAAGAAATTTAATTATCTAAGAATAAATCAGCTCGATTAAAAATTTAATTATATTAAAATAAGAATTAAATGTTTTTTTGTTCCAGGACAAGGCGCAGGAGGTATGTACAATGTACATCTACTAAAAATTTTCTCTGTTGTTTTGATTATTATCGAAAACTATAAAAAATCCCCCTTGCGCTCTCCGCATAAGAATGATATTCAAGGATCGTTTATCAATGCAATATCTAAAATATCTTTTTATATGTTTTTCAAACCAGAGGACCGAGAAAGAGATCAAGCGCTACAGATCTTACATAATCAATTGAAAGCGAAAGGAGGCGAGGTTCTGTACAAGCAACCGCATACTGAATTGACGCATTCACAGGCTTCTGAATGGTTGGATACTTATTTAATATTCTTGTATAGCAACGTAACATTAGCTAAAATACCTAAGAATAAGAATAATTTTATTATATTATAAAATATTACTCTTACTCTATATCTTAAACAAACAAAAAAGGAACAAAAATTACCTTTATTCAATGAACTATTACAAAAGTTCGGATAGTTTCTTCCCAGACGCAGAGGGTTACTTGGGCCATCAATCTTTTCATCAGCCACTTTGAATACATTGTTAAATAAGTTTACAACTCAATATAAATTAAATACATAATTTGTACTGAGGTCTTAAGATATTCATGCATAGCAGTTAAAATAGCGTTATTAATCATGAATATCCTTATCTTATTCTATTATTTTATAAAGCCTGAGCGCTTTGTGAATTGAACGCAAAACGATTACCTTTCGTTCTTATTTGAATACTTTTTCAAGGCTATCTATGAAGCCTCCAATGAAAGTGGATAAGGCTGTCAAGGAATCGGCCGACACGTCGCGCCTTCACAAAAAGTTTGAGAGAAAACTCAGCACACTTGTCAGTAAAAGCACTCCGCCTGAGATGTATGACGCTATGCAAGGTAAATTATAGTATTTGAGAAGTGGAAATTCTAATATCGTTATTTATTTGACGACCCGCGTGGCGCAGTGGATACAGCAATGGTCCATTGAGCAGGAGGGTGTGGGGTGGGGCCGATCTCCACAACTGGTAACATGTTTTGAATTTGAATTTGAATTTGGTAAATTATTATGTGATGAACATCGCAATTTTCTACTGTCTGGGTGTAAATTTATCTATAGTATGTGTTATGTATTTACAAAAAAAGTACGTTTAAGTATGTCTATCAATTAATTAGTGCCCATAGTATAAGCTTTGCTTAGTTTGGAACTAGATGGCGTAGTGTGAAATGTCCCTGAATATTTATTTATTTATAGTTATTATATTTATAATTGCAGATGTCGTCATTGAATCTTCCCGGATTTTGTCTGAATACTTCGTCACTAAGAGTAAGTACTAACTACATTCTAAATCGAAGGGTTTATTAAATACTGTTAATAATTGTTATCTATTGAGTTATGTTTATTTGATTTTATTTTAACGTCTTGTTTAGGTTATAAGGCCCTTGTGCGAGAAGCATTGATATCTGAAATGCAGAAACGTGGTAACGAAATACTTATAGAAGTGGATGGAGCCGCCGAAACATTTTTCTTTGCTGCCCAAAGGTAATAAGCGTTTTTAACTTTTCTTGCTAAAGAATTGTTCAAATGGTTCCTTTTAACATATTTGCTGCTATGCAAAGTCTTAATTTTGCTTTTTTATTACATACAAATTTAGTTAAATTATAACCCTTATTTTTAGGTTAAAAAAAGCCAACTCCCTAGAAATCAGTGACCCATGCACTCAAGTTGCTTATTATTTGACTAAAAAGTTGGAAGAAATGATTCGTTGTCGTTCCATGGCTCGAAAGCTAACATCTGCTATGAAAGGTGTCCTCTAATATCTTGAACTTAAGATTATTTTAAGTTTAGTTCGGAATTAATTGCATGAAAACTATTTGTATCAAACATAACCAAGCCCCTAATTAATGTTCCAAAATGTTTTAGCTAATAAAATATCTTTTACCTATATTATTATGATTATCTTTATTAAAATTTTTAGGTTCAATTTATATAATGATCCCCGTATTAGAGTTTTATGACGTGTTAAGTAATTTTAAATTATATTTTCTTTGTAAAACTTATTAATTTTTATCCTTTTAGATCACATAAACGAGGCTGCCGACTACCTATCAGCACACGTTACTAAGCCAGGTATATCTATAAAAATATATAACAAAGTTACATACTCCTATGACTTTTTTCTACAAAACTTTCGAAAATTTATTTTTTTGTAGATGAGCAAATAGAGGCATACGTTGCACTTTTGAATGAAATGGAGGCGGCTGGCGATACCCTTCTTATAGAAGGAAAGATTCCTAAATCTTACAAAGATTCCGCGGCTTAGTAAGTTAATTTTTGAAACCTTATTTGTTAAATAAATTGACATTGGTATTTTTATGGTAAAATATGTTAAGAGTATTTGGCCTAAATCGTCACTGAAAATAATTTTTGGATCATTGTGGAAAAAAACATTACGTAAATTAATTTTACGGAAGAAAACATGTTTTAGTCGTCAGATAGTTTTTGGTATCGGTTTAGTCATTAAAATTATTCGTTACAAATATTGAATAACATAAAAAATACAAATCTTTACCCATTGTGATACTTCCATGTTATAATATACTAGATAACGTATGGATAACTACAAATTATTCCCGCAGCTTACGGCAATTGACTTCGTTTACGGATCAGATAAACAGGGCCGATGCAACTCTCCAGTCTGCCACGGAGGCAAAACTGAAGGCTCTGATGGCCAATGTTACTGCAAGCGGTTATAGTCAAAGCGTTATTGATGGTAAGAAATAAGACAGATTTATTAACGTATTAAGATTGTTTGGAGACGCAGAGATACTCTTTCTTTTCAGAAAGTCATATATAAGGAGTTTTGTAAAGCCACGTGAAGTACTCTTAATACTGTAGGTAGATATTTTTACGCCAAGAAAACATTGTATTATTTTCGCAAAGAAAGAAAACTGCTTTCAAAGATTGTCGGCATTACAAAATTCCACCCTATATATATTACAAACCATAATTTGATGTTGAGCCAGGAAAGTAAATAATTATACGATCTTTTTTGTTACAGGTGTAATTTCTGAATCTACTAAACTACTTGTGTCATACATAATGCTTCAAGGTATTTAATTCTTACGGTATTTAATGAATTTAATGGGGAAGGATTTATATGATAAATTTTCGTGTTTTAGGCGAGAAAACTGAAGCCTTGAAGGTGTTGATACAACAAATGGATTTACACAGCGGAAACGTTTTGCTTCGACATGGAAAGATCAGGAAAACTTACGGCGAAGGAGCTGATTTGTATGTCTGAGGGATATAATATTTCTTCGACATTTACTTTACACGGAAAATATAATTTTGTATAGTTAATGATTAAACTATTCAAAATATTCGCTTCCTTTCCAGATTGCGTACTAAAAACGCAGATCAACTGAGTGTTCCTAGCGCTGATCCAGTGGTAGTAAGGAAAATACAGATAAAACTTCGAAATATTATGCACAGGTGCACTCCCGATCAGTTCACTGCTCTGATGGATGGTAAACATTTTTCCATTTAATTTTTCAATTTATACGCACATTTTAATACATTATATGTCGGAAACATTTTGTGATTTCATGTTTTAACAAGTTCTGAATGTCATCTTTCTATGCAAATATCAATTGTTATTTGTCAGCTGTCATCAAAATCCTATAAAAGAGTAAGCGCGTTCAGTATCTGGGCGCATTGGTACCGATTGCGCCTGGTGCTCGAACGTCTTATTGACGTCACGACTCAACTACCCTCACTTTGCTAATAGTCTTTATGACTAGCTGTGATTTGTTGTTAACTGACTAGTTCTGTTATTGGCCAGTTGTATAGAATCACAGTACATTTCTATTACATTAGACATAATTATACAAGGCCCCTCTATTAGTTTCTTACATATATACAATATATTTCCTTTCACAGACGTAATTGAAGATGCTACAATGTATTTAGCAGTTCATTTCTTGGAGCCACGTAAGTATTCTTTTTATATTTTGTATTAACATCAACAGGAATTATATTACGCTTTTTACCCTGATATTGTTTCAGAAATAATACAAGTGTGCAAGTGTATGAAGAACGTATTCGTTCAATGTGAACTCTGGTGTGATGAGATTTTGCGTCGCGTGGCGCATCCGTGCTGTACGTGTTCCAGGCACATATCCACTCAGGCTCTATCAGACCTGGCGCCCGGCCAGCAAATACGAGCGAGTCCTGGCACGTCTAGAGCTCACGCCGCCGGCATTGATATTACTATAACACCATGTCCCAGGAAAATAAGCTCCATCCTTGGAACTAGAAGCAAAACTGGAACCTGCCCAGCGGCGAAACCCACTGAAGAATGTGAACGAGCGACCACTGCGTCGTATCTCTTCTACACCCCGACTATGTCTCATCGCGTTCCCACTCAGAGCAGACCAGTGAAGTTATCCACACCCACTGAATCCGCACAGACACCTTTACGTCTCTCGACGAGTCGAACATCGAGATCACCACTATCGTCACCGTTGCGCTTCTTTAGAGAGATGTACGATGAAAGTAACATGGCTTTACCTCAAAGAAGCAAATCACCGAGCCCCGTCAGACATGAAACGGATGAATCGTATTATACTCCACAAAGTGCGGATTCAAGGGAAAAAGATTCGCTACCTTTCTTTTGGCAATCCCCGACTACTATGTTTGCCGAGGTGCATTCTCAAAATCCCCCGGCCGTAAATGTTCAGCCACTTATCATACCGGAAAGATTGGCACAATCTTCGAAAGCATATAACGCAAGTAAGTGTTGTCATTATTTATTATTACAGGTTATTTAGAACAAACAAATAGTAACAAGGGTCTACAAAGGTTTGTAAAATAAATATGATATGTTTATTGAACATGAATTTTGACATCACAGCTAGTCGTAAGTGCGGGAGTAAATTTTACAATGCATTGTAGCCCTGTTACGTTCTTTCGTCTTTAGGTTCAAGCTCTGAATGTCCTTTGAAAATATTGACTACAGCTACTTTCAAGTTTCAAGTATTATTATTACTTTGATTAAATCAGGAGCACCGATTGTTACCACGGATCAAATGGCAGACTGGCACGCGATGATGATCAGCCTCATATGGAATGTACAAGCTTGGCGAGACTGGATACAGGAAAACATCGATCGAGCACTCGCGTACCAACAACAGACGCCTCTTGTGACGGGTAAATGTAAACCACGATACTTTCGTAATTGAATAACTACGATTCCCAAATGATAACCTACTTTTAATATTGTGAACTCTAGGTAAGTATATCTAAAGACTGTCTGGCCGAAATCACGTTTCAGCAACCTTTTGTATACTTACTCCGTGTACTATGTTTTTTGTTGTGTTGTGAACCATTTGTAATTTAAATGTAGGTACACAATAAAGATATTTCATTTCATTAATTCCAATTTCATTTTATTTTCTCATCTCATCTACACTGATATAATGTAATCACTTAATTTAAGACCATGTAAAATCTTGTGCTCGGAATTATAAAGGTTTAAAAAAAATCTTTACTGACCATTTTAGGGCACCCTGAAGAAAACTGGATAGGGTTTCAGAGAAGGGTGGCTACAGAGGCATTGCAATGGAGACAGTACAACAAATTCAGTCGGCTGCTAACTCTTCGATTGGCATTGAGATATAGAGACAAACAGGTCGAGATATTTAATATTACTTCGATTAGCAATTCAAATATATTTAGTAGAAAGTAGGCGTTGAATTTAACTTATAAAATGGCATTTAATATTTCATTTTCTCTATACAGATCGTCTCTCCCACAAGGAAAACCATCAAAACAAATATCTACATGGAATGCCAACAAGAAATGCTTGACATTATTGACATGTTCAATAAATGGACGCATTGGCTCACTCTTGTAGTGCGTATTATGTTAAATTAAACACACTATCAATTATAATAAGGATCAATAATTATTAAAATTATGTTTTTTCAGATAAAGGAAACTAATTCTTTGCAACAACAAGCAAATGCCGATATACCATTATATGAACTGTACGTAACCGTTTGTAATTTACATAAAATACTTTTTTTTCATGTCATCTTCTATTAAAAGAACTGTAGTTTAAAAGAGCATCTCCAGAATTTCATATAACTTGTAAATCAGTTCTTACACTGACATCATTTTGGCTATATCCTACTTTCTACTAATACTATAAATGTTAAATAAAATTTTGTATGTTCGGATCACGGAATAGAAAAAACAAGTGGAAGTGCCCTGCTGCTCTAGCCTGCGACATTTAACTTTGTACATTAGTGCAACATCGGTCCAGTCGTTATTTGCTACTTGATGTGACATAACGTCTC
>LQNK01000932.1:143487-163851 GCA_001586405.1 Phoebis sennae
ATTACTTCTTTTGTATGCATTGTACGATTTAATTTGTCAATGTGTGAGTTTGGCGACATTGGTTCTCATACTAAAGAAGCACTAGGGCACTTCCACTTGTTTTTTCTATTCCGTGGTTCGGATGCTTAAATGTTTGTATGTTTGTCTGTTTTCACGTACTGAACGGAAGTGCGGCGGATTTAAAAAAATAATTATACACATATTATAGATAGGTGGGTTGGATTTAGGTAATAGGATAGGAATTTTGTTTATTGATTATGAACGAAAATGATCTAGGGAGAAATATTTTATGATGAGAAAAGTAAACACGACCTTAAAATTACTTTAAATTAACAGACGATGGAAAAACTTCAAGAAAAAGGTTCAGGAATACGCAGATGACTGGCAGAAATACAATACTCATTTGAAGGTTTGTTGGGAGCAAAAGCATAAAAAGATTATTTCAGGTATTTATTTTATTTTATTATTTTTGTAGGGTATTATAACTAGAAAAATATAAAGACTCTTAGATTTAAATTCAACGACGACGACAATGATGTCGTATATTCGTATCTCAGTAGAATTTTAACACATCTGAATTTTGTTAAAATAAAAAATAAACGAATAAAAGAAACAGCCAGCCGGTCAGGCCAGCCGGTGAGATGCAATTTGATTTTGCAATATTTAGTCCAATTTATTGTTTTCACTGTGTGTGTATCAAAATCAATATTATCATTAGACAAATAAATAAGTACATGAATGATGTTAGTATATAATAATTAAAATTTCTACTTGTCCCTTTAATTTCATCTAGAGTTTGTTTCAAAAATGATACGTTAACTTAAACGAGAACAGTCATATGATTGTGGTGTCAGAATGGATGCCATCTTGGAGCCAGCCGGGCCCGGTGTGGGTGGTGAGCGCGTGCGGCGCCGTGCCCAGCGGCGCGGTGGCGGCCGGCGTGTACGAGGGGGAGGTCATTTGGGTGGCTCGCACGCCGCATAGGTTAGCTATGAACATTTTAGCGCGATCATAACAGAGTAATCACTACCGTAGGTTTCAGAATGGATACTTCAACGTATGAGTCCGTCAGACCTGGTGTGGGGAGATAATTTCCTTACCTCGCACGTCATATTGGTAGCTGTGGACATGTTATAGACTAGTAGCGGTACTTCTAAGTACCACTGATTTAAGAATGGATGCCAACTTGTAGCCAACCGGGTCCGATGCGCCGAGATCATTTCAGTCAAGCCAAGGTTTAGTCTGGTAATAACTTAGTAAGATTTAGTACTACTGACCTCAGATTTATTTATTTATTTTATTTATTTAGTTTTTATGAATTTTAAAGAATTTTTAAAGATTTTTTTTATATACAGTGAAACCCTATTGGGTTTGTCACCATATAGATTTGCTAAAATAAACATATTTGTGGGTAATCCTATCGTCGTCGTGGTGTAGATGGGCAACATTTAACGATCAAAGCTGAAACTAATTATCTTTGCTAACTGATAATAAAATATATCTAAAAACTTTTAAAAACTTTCTGTAATGCTATATTAATGTTTGCAGATGTAACGTACTTCCAGCAGCTCTACACCCGTCTAAGCATTGCTGTATATTGTACGCAGATGGGGCTGTACATCATTATACCAAATATCAGGTAAATACTATGTTAAACGCATGTGTTGATTTATATCTTATAAATTTATAATAGTCATCTCTCTAAATGTACCAAACAATATAGTTATATCTACTTTCCATCTACTAGTTTTAGCCACTATAACGTCGTTAGTCTTCTTAATCAGAGCTTTGTGGGTCCATGTCGATTAAAGACAAAAAGTTCAATTAAAATAAATATTCCTGAACAATTAACACAACGCCATCAAGCCCCAAACTAAGCAAAGCTTGTTCTAAGGAAAGTAAATTTTTTTGTAAATACATACAGTAGAAAATTACAATGTTGATCACATCATGATTTTCTACTCGTGGGGATTGAACCTACACTCTCCAGCGCACTAGACCATTATGTATCCAGCGCGCCAATCGGCGATATCAAAGGCAACAATTGCAGGTAATGTGCAACGCGGAAGTGACGTGGCTCGCGTGGCGCGCGGGTGAAGTGGGCGCGCGGGCCGTCCGCATCGCGCCCGGCGTGCACGTGGGCCGCGTGCACTACCGCGGCTCTCACTTACTGGGCGCTGTGCGCGCGCCGCACTATCGCTGTCACGTCGTCATATATGACCGACCGTTTGCTTTTAATTGCTATGAGTTGCTGGTACTGGCTGAAAAGCAGCCGTAGTTTTTCTTTAATGATTAAGGCTCTTATTGGCGATTTTTGTTGAAAATTTACGCGGTTTAATTCGTGCAGTGGATGCACGAGTCGATGATTCAAGTAGACGATGGAATATGCGATATTGAAGATGTTTGTTTTTTTTTATAATTTTGACTTTGTAAAGTGTGTTGTATTGTGGTGTTTGTTAAAATATACGAGTTTATTTTTAAAATTCAGAAATTTTATTTTAATTTTGCTTAATCAAACTCATGGTCGTAGCGGGCGCACAGGCCGTTTATACTGCACGGTAAAAAGTCCGTATAGTAGAACTGCGAATGATAAATTTAGGGTTAAATGGATTTGAAAATAAAACACTAGAATTTATATTTTAATATTTATATTTCTCGTAAAACACCTTTATTGTTACAACCATCAGACTTAATTTAAGAGTAGACATTCTCAAAAATCCCAGATACACAAAATACATAAGATAAAAACATAACAGTATAATCTATCATAATTGGCTAATAACGAACTATTCAGTCCCTAAATAAAAATGTCCTAAAGCTGGTATTAGCTTTGCAGTTCCGTAGCTTCAATGTTGACTTTCTCGATGACTCCATTGTCCCCGGACAAACGCACCATGTCTCCAGTTGTGAACACGTTGGTAGCTTCTCCCACACCCACTATGCAGGGAACACCATATTCCCGAGCTATGACGGCTCCTGACATTTTGAGAATAAAAAACCCTTTATTCCACTTTTAAAAACTTCTTGACAAATGTGATGTAGCCCTACTAGGAAGTATTTTGGACATATTGCAACCTAGACCTTGCTACTATCTGATCGGTTAGGCCGGCCTCACACATGCTGAATGTCTGTCTGAATTCAGGATCTGATTTCGGATTCGATTTCGGATCGATCTAAGAAATTCAGAATCTGAAAAAATCAGAATGAGTGTGGAGCAAGCAGATAATGTATGGTATACTGGCCTTTCTAAATTAAGAATCTTAATTCAGATACAATATTGTTTTTCTTTTAATGAGCGTTTTACTTCGCCAACAAACCGCACAGTGGTTTGGCGATTATGTATATAAGATACCATGTACCGTTTTTTTGAAAAAATAAAAAAAAAAGACCCTTAAAATTCAGCATGTGGCCTTAGTCTTTCGGCCAAATGCTAAATTTGGTACTGTGACTCTACCTCTATATTAGATAATAAATATTATAGATGTTGAGTTTTCTCCTATTTCCTTATGCTAGAGTGACGTGATGCAAAATGTTTTTTGACGTTAATTACATAAATAGTTCAGGAATAAAGATTAATTCCAAAATACAACGAATATTCACTTACCGTGTGAGATTAAACCACCAAGCTCAGTTACGATGCCAGTCAGCAGTGGGAAATATGGCGACCAGCCAATATCCGTAGCGTGCGTTATTAGAACATCTCCCTGCCTCAACTGGTCAATCTGTTTAAAACAATAATTGTTTTTGTAGGGGAGCCCAAGAAGGGATTCCATTCAAATGGGTATGAACTTTGCTATAAAGCTCCAGGGAAATCGTCAGTTTATTATATTTTCCGTAATATATTTCGTTTTTTTTGTACCATATACAAGTCACTCTATATTAAATATTCCTAGTGACCTTGTATCCTGTAATGATCCCTGTATCCTGTAATGAACCCCTTACATCGTACAAGTTTTCTCCCCGTATGATTTCCTGACGCTGAAGTAACTACAAAAATCCTCTCTTGGGCTCCCCTACTATTAGATTCCAAGTGAATAGTAGTTAAAATTGAATTCTACATACCTCAGACAAGTCTCTCACGACACAAGCTCTGGCCACCACTTCCCCGCCACAAACCGACGTGCCCAACAACTTATCGCCGTCGGAGTTGAACCTGGGCCCTTCGTTGACGAGCGGCTCCACCCAACCCTTGTTTATCTCGGCGAATTTGAACTTGCACCAGTTGGAATGATACTGTTTTCGCTGTATGGCCCTAAAATGTTTCGATGACTCTTAATAGGTCGAAGCAAATAGATTAAAGCAATTATGATATGGGGACTTATAATGATTACTAGCTGTGCCCTGGGGTTTCATCCGCCTTTCTTACGAACTCGCTGATTAACGGCCGTTTTCAATATTCTATGGCTTGTTTTGCTTAAATCTATCTATTTGCACTTACTTTGATTTCAATTTGATTTCAACGATGTTGACGGATAGCCTTTGTTATGACTTTGACAATCAAATGTCATTTAATCTGAGATTACAATCTATCCATAATACATTGTTGATGAAAACGACCGATAATCATTTACCCACACAGATCGCGTGGGATTTCCGGGATAAACACTATTGTCCTTTTCCGGGTATCAAACTGTCTTTATATAAAATTTTATTCAAATAGATTATGTGGTTTAGGCCTCATATTAACTTACTTTCTCAACAACGCCGGATCTCTTGTCTCTATATAGTTCTTCAACTCAAGAACTCTGAAGTAAAACACAAGGTCATATTGTGGCAGGTACCAGTTCCGTTCCATGAGTCTCCCCAAATGTATGGCCGCTAGCCGCAGTTTATGAACAGCTAGGATCAAATGAGCTTTTGTCGATTCTCTGTATCGAACTGTCTTTTGACACAAAGGCAATATCCATTTGAGAGCTTTCCTAAAAAGTGGAATCATTTTCATAAAGATTTAAAAATAAAATTGAAGACTTTTTTAATCATTCTTGATCAAGTAACGATTTATTAATGAAATACTCCTACTAATAAACTATACTCCTTTCAAGTACAATATTTCAGAAAAATATTATTGTCTTGTGCTTAAAGCCAGTATTTTCGAGTTGTTTATACATTATTTTACATTATTATTAAACCTGACGTTTCGAACACTTTAAAGCGAATTCGGATACGAGCGACTAGAACTGGCTGTAAAATAATAATTAACCGCATTAAAAATCCGATTATCGCACTTTTATTCAATATGATTTCAGATTTTTTACCTGGTGTTTGGTTTTTGCGGTGTTTTTAAAGACGCAATGATATCATCACGAGATTTGACTTGCTTCGTCTCCTTGCTTGGTACCACGTGCATGAGCACTTTCATCAAATCTTCTGGAACTAAAGCCCAAGGCTTGGTCGCTAACTCGAACTGAAATAATGAATTTATCTTGAATGTATTATGTAAATTTTTAAAATAATTTTTACGTGGCCCTATGCTAAAGTATCCCAACAATAGCTAACATATTTTTTATTCGTCCCATTTTTTTGTCGGCGTTGACGGCATATTTAAAATTTAAATTTTAAATATAAAGTCTTAAAAAAATGGTGTCTCGTCAACGTTATATATTAAGAAGCATCCAGGTATAATATATATAGTAAGTAGGGTGGCGATTGTTTACTGGAATTAATGGCAACATTCTTAATTTTAGTTAAGAATGTTGCCATTCTTTTTTTGCATTTTGATTTTAATATATTTGGATCGATGCTTTTTCAACGTTGTAATAATTAAATGTACTCACTTCCATTATAGCTCTATGCCCATGTTGGCCAAGGAAATTGTTGACTTGTTCGTACACCTCAAGCAAATTGTCTTTCAACCAGTCCAAAGCTTTATTTGGGTCTTGCTTCCTAAATTCCTCAATTTTGCCGGAGTCTTCCAGCATTTGTGCCAACATCGCTAAACCTTGAGGTACTTCAGCAGATAGTACATCACCGGAACTCAATAATACGCTGATTTCGTTACATTCTTCCGGCGAAAACTCTATTAAAAAAAATATTAAAATTTTAGTATTACACCAAGAAAAAAAAAACAATTATACATCAAGTTAACCAATAATACTGGAGACAAAAAGGGATCGTCTCAGCTATGCTATTCGAGATCATCATTTCGAATAGCGCTGGTTTTCGTTTATCTATTAAAAGTGAATCATGAATAATATTTATTGTATAAGACAAATAAAAGTATACATCAATGTGTCATTAACTGATTAATCGTATCATAGTATTTATCTGATTAAATGCAATAATTTTGTAGCGATTAAAGAAATTGCATTACCTGATTTTCCTTCTAACAATACAGCCATAGCAATGAACTGTGTGAAAGAACTCGCGACAGATGTAATACTATGGTTGACAAAATTCTTATATATTTCTTTATCGCTTTCAGCTATATTGTTGAACATTTCGTGGATATCATCAGATCTTGCTATGTTCATATTTGTAACCCTTTTAATTGTATCATTCATTTTCCACTTTGCTACGGCAAGATTCTAAATTATTGTGAAAAAATATTAGTTTGCCATAGAATATTAAACATTTCAAAATATTAGAGTTAGTTAAGATCTAAAGGATTTCAAAATTACTCACAATCACCATATTGAAGATGGAAACGATTTTGTCCGTGGACTTGGGTTCTCTCCTGTGCTTGGCGGTGCTCATGATACTGTCGTCCGCTACTTTGTGCCCGTGTATGGATATCTCTAACATTCTCAGATTCACGTCCATTTCTTTGGGAACTTTGCGATACACAGACTGCAAGAAATAAAAAAATAATTGACCGCGTTAATATGGAAAGTACTCGCGTTAAGACAAACACAAGAAAATACTAAAGAAATAAAATAACTATCTTTATTTTGAGACCAATTAACTAAAAATTCTTAAAACTTAAAATTCGAATCAAAATCATTCGTCGCGATTCATAGTCATATGTGTACAGTGTTTCTCGTGGCCGTGAAGTATGAAATCTTTTATTTTTATATAAGTAGTGTGAAATTGTATTATTTTATTCAGATTTTGTTTTAAACTTTTGTAAGCAATATTTTTCTACTATAATGTACGTCAAATTGTTACACGACGAGGAATAACAAATATTTGAAAATATGCACTTACATTATAGAGTGTAATACACGCTCTATTATGAGTGACCACAATACTTTTGTCGTAGCCGTCTCCATTGCCCGGTATTTGTCCTGTGACAGCGACCTCTAAAGGAACGATTACCAGGTCATGGGTCAAGGCGTTGAAGGGCTTTGGAAGAACCTGCAAGAAATTATCGACTTATAAGACTTTCAAATTTAAAATCATAGATCTTTTTATGCTATAGCAGGCAATCGGAGCATAGGTTCACCTGATCAATTGACTGACCGCAGCCTATGAACATTTACAACAACAAAGTGTCGCAGATGCCTTACCGGCTTGAGGGCATTGGACGGGATAAGAAAAGGAAGTTATAATTAATTTAAGTTTAAATCCCTTAACATAATAAAAATAATAATTACAGGAAGTCTACTCTAATGAAGATTTATTTTTTATTTTATTCTTCTTATTGTCATGCTAGCGACATCTTAACACGTTTATAACCAGCAGAAAAAACTTAAGAGTGCCGCAAAAGTCAGGTTTTCAAACCGGTAAATTCATAAGTAAATATTTCTTAGCTTTAATAATACTTTTACTATATCACAGAGCACTTTCGCCGCGACTTACCTCTCCTGTATTAGCAAAAGTTATTAGCTCATCGTCGGCCATGACCGGGAAATCTAATTCATGTAGCAATTCTTCCTCCGTCCACCGCTCCAGGGAAGTGATCGGACGAGCTTGCAGGAGATATACAAAACCATCCTGAAATTTATTTTTCTATACATATTGTTTAACTTTTTTTATATTTCATATATTATAATCTAGCAGACAAGATATTATGTATATTATGTTAGCAACGGATTTTTAAACAATTTTATATTCCGTTGCTCAAAATATCTCAGTTTCCGAGTATATGCGAGTGGGAAGAGACTTCATTTTATTCTTGGCCATAAATTATGATAGCTATAGCTTCCCTGACTGATTTCGGCCAGAGATTTGCCAATTGCGCAGGCACAAAAGAAGTGTAGTGCATAAGTGGAAGTGCAATTACTATCAGGCAGTCAGGGCACTCAAACGAACGGTGAGGGATCAGGCGCAGGACAAACGACTTAACGCGCTCTCCAAGTCACGGGGTATTCTAACACCTTCAATTTTCTGATTAGGGACTTACTGAATTTTTTTGTCAGAAAATCCTAATTACATTTATTTAGCCCCACCCAAGATTTGAACCCGAGACCCCTCGATCTGTAGTTAGAGATTCAACAACTAGTGACTATTCATTAAACCAACAAGACAGTCATTTACAATATTTAATCCTTCGCTTTGGTTAATGTTCTTAAAATATAATATGTAACCTTCCTAATTTGCAAGACCTTCACGCTCTCGCACAGAGATCGTTTCGAATCCTAATACTTCGTAAGCAAACCGTTGAAAACAAGATTTACATTACCTTAACTACCAAAAAAAGGTCTCATAAAAGAAGTTAATATTCCGTAGAAAACATTTAACTAACCTAATCCATGTTTCAAATTCGACTGCGATTTTCGTCTAGTTTATAATTGTTTTTTATTTATTTCATCGAAACTTCTTATTTACATCCTTTAAAAAATATTACCCAAAATTGTAATTAAATGAAATGTAATATTGTTTCAACTTACCTTACTAATGGCCCATTCTATATCCCTTCCAGCACCCCATAGGCCATCTTGCGAAACTCCAATCTCAGCCAATCTTATCATTTCTGATTTAGACAAGCACGATACGGTTCGTTCACTCTCCAACACGTCTTCAGTTTCAAGTCCATTACCTCTAGTGACTATCCTTTGTATTTTCGTGCCTACCACAACATTTGCAATGGAAAGTTGACCATTGAAGTCACGTTTTACTATGACTGTATCTGGTTCCACTGATCCTGAGACCACACTCTAAAATACAACATTATTTTTAATTTTACAACATTATCTACAGAATATATGGATTATCTACTAGGATTTTCCTAATTAAATTCCGGGTCTTTTGATTCACTTAATTAAAGATATCATAATCCAGCTAGTTGCCTATTTGTATAGGTGCAGTGATGGACACATAAATATCCAAACCATCACATTTTTAATATAAGTAGGATCGTAGAGTAGGTAACTACTTAAGAAATATTTCTAGAAATTACCCACTTTTAAACTGGGTATTCAGTTTCCAATTTTTCCGGAATCCTGCTTTAATTGATATACTGACCATTAATTTTGTGTTTGACTTTGAGTTCTATAGGTTCTCATTCATCTGTACCTATCTATCATTAGATATAATATAAAAGCAATATTCCATACCTCGCCCAGGCCATAATTAGCTGTGATCAATATCCTCGTAGGGTCCCCCGCGTCAGGGTGTCTAGTAAACATGACGCCTGCCACGCGAGCTTCCACTAGTGCCTGAACGACCACCGCACCGCCGCAGTTACATGCTTGACCGTTTTGCCTATAAAGGTAGTGAAAATCAAGTAATGCTTAGGTAGAATATCTGGCGAGGACAGTGGTTCCTAACTAGTGTTCCGCAAAAGCCTGAAAGTGGTCTGCCTGCCTGTAAGCGAATACTTTCAAATTTATATCCACGCGCTAGCCCGAGTCTTGCTTGAAAAGAACTCGTAAAAAATTCTATATAATATCTACATTACAGTGCCGCTGACAATAATAATATAAAAGTGGTGTTTGACCTAGAAAAGGTTGGAAATTCCTGATCTAGACATAAATTAGTAAGAATGAATTACTAACTGATGACTAAGCGGAACTAGGGTCATGATAATATATAAATAAATAAATAAAAGGAGACGTTGCGTGTGATATGCACTAATTTATACTGTGAGTACAAGGTTATTATGCACTGAACCTTACCTTCTGTAGTAGGCACTGGTGAAAGCGAACATCGAAGCCCAACACTTGACGATAGACCGCAAAACATCGTCGTCGTTAATAATGCCCAAAACTGTTTCATTTTGTCCCGCTGCCGATAACGCTTCACTATCTTCTCCAACAGCTGTCGAAGGGAATTAAATCAGATTTATTTAGTGGTTTTTCTATATCTATAAGCTAATTGAAGATATGATATAATGTAAACGTAATTTTTACGATTGTTTCTAGCTAAGTATTTTTTTGTGGAAGAATAAAATTGTGATTAAAAACGAGGTACCTGATGATCTCACTGCAAAACGCAGCTCTGGACCGAGATTTTGTTCAAGAGCCTTTTTTCTTAGCACTGCCAAGTTTTTAACAATAGCCTCCTTAAGATCGCCTGTTATTTGTTTCTCGAAAAATAGTTCTACTGTTCTGGAAAAAAGCTTGAATTAAAATTATATGATTGCAACTAAATCATTTTTTAATTATTTATTTTATCGTACTTGCTGCATTTATTTTTGAACACAGTTTCATCATATTCCGCGCCAGCTGCCTCTATTTGTTTAATAGCTTCCTTTATATCTGGATTGTCTTTTAGGAATTTTTCTAAAGCCTCAACAGTCAGACAAAACCCTGGAGGCACACGGTAGCCCTGAAAAGCTACATGATTTCAAGAACTTATTTTACACACCTACTACTTTGTAGACTACTTCGCCACTTTTAACGACGACGAGTTTAATTTAGTTTCATATAAGAAGAAATAACACAAAAATAACAAAATATTATTAAAAGACTTTATTTACACTTCTTCCAGTATTCATTAAATTATTTTATATTATTACAACCGTTTTTGATAATTCATCACACTGATATTTTGAACATGTTTTTCCATCGAGAAATGACAAAACATTTTATCAAGAATAAGAAAAACTTAAATACCTCATCTTTTTGAACTGACGATAGAAGGGCTAGTGAGGCTCCCTTACCCCCCACATATTCTACACATGACGCGGCTGGTTCCTCAAATTGTAGGCAATAACTCACTGTAGTGTTAATTTCTTCCTTTTCTAACCATTTTAAAACACGATCCTTTTCGACAATCAGGGGTGAGTTAAGTTTATCTGTTCAAAATTATATTATACGATTAGGATTATTGGTAACAAAGCTGTATTTATTATAGTCGTTTACTTTATTCCGTACATAATTAAAAAAAAGTTATCACCTTTCGTTTTGTTTTGTAATTCTATTAAACCAGTTCCATGTTCTCCATTTATTTCAGCGGTTACAAAGCGATATGTATTATGTAATTCCTGGTGTTCTCCATTCAACATACATCCACCAGATTTTGAAATTCTCAAAACAACCTTCAAAGAACGGCCATTTGCTGTAACAAAATAATGAAAACATATAATAAAGTAAAATAAACAAACATAAATTTAAATTTTAATAAAAACAAAACTCAATTATTCATTTTACAATTTTATTTTGAAATAAAACTGAATAACTCTACCATTCACATGAAAAGCATAAATATTTGGCATTTCGTCTTCAATTTCAGAAAAATCTAACATGTCCAAATCAGTGGATGAAATACTATGCGTGGTAAAATCAGGAAATCTTACGCTGCCAAAATAACATCTGCAACAATAAGCGTTGTTAAAATTTATCAAAGCTTCAAAAGGTCAAATAAGACTTGTACAAAAAATCACAAAACATTGATATTTATTTACAGAACTTACGGAGAAAGTTGATTCAAAAATGATATTCCTTGAAGATCGACAGCTGTACCATCATCTGTCGCGATTGTGACTCTGAAAGATCGTCTTAATTGCTTGTAAGAACTCGTCAAACTTCGTTCTTTTATACCTCTAACTCTCAGGTAAGTACTATTTTCAATCTTGCCATCTGGAGAGTAGGCTATAAACCTTCCTTGAATGGCACCAAACTGTGCCCAACTTCCAGCACCATTTCCAAAATAATCCCTAAAAAAATTAAATTGATGATTTTTGCGCTTATAAAACGATACATGCTGAGTGTACCCTCGCGGTTTCACCCAAGTTGATTTATTTTTAAAACTTACAATGTCTTTGTCCATTCACTATTACCACAAAGTTGTGCTACCAAACATTCTGCAGCCAAATTATTGTTCCAGTCCTCAGGATGTTTCATAACTCGAGCGGCTGATGCCCAACTAGAAGAGTTCAAGTCTTAATTTTATTTGACCATAAATAAATTGAATATACAATATTTAATAAGATGAAATATAGTTTTCCTGACTTATATCATGCTTGTTATCAACTGTTTATGGTTATGCAGGGGTATATATTTTTTAATACCCATAGTTCTAGATACTGATTCAAAAATCCAATTCGGGTCGGAAAAAGACGTTTTTGACGAAATTCTTATGAATCCCGATTTTCGATACTTTTTGCATTTGTGAATTGAGGGCCCGATTGCGAAACTTGCATATAAATTGTTATTAGTATTGCTAGTTGCACACTAAGATTGTAGCATCCACGGACTAGCTCGCCGCTTTTAATTCACTTCGTAGACAGGTCAATTGGAAAAATAATTAATACATACATTAAATTTAATTTCACATGTCTAATAGCGTTGTCACAAGTTCTTCTTAATAGTCCGTTATATAATATCCTGAAGCGATCTTGAGGTTCCAAAGTGTGAATTGAGAGACCCCCAGCGCTCCAACCACTTTTTACATCTTCCCAGGCACATGTTATGGTTTCCGAAGATTCTAAAATTGGATTTAAATAATTAAAATCAATTGTAACCGTGGTTTAACATACAATTGGTACAAAATAGATATAGATACGTAATAGTTTGCGTGTAATCAATGAGTCAATATTGTATTAGACCATTATCAGCCCGACTAGGGTAAAAACAAGGATTATACACTGCAGTCTCGACATAGATAGATACGATCGAATATAGTCTTTCCTATAGAATATAGTCTTTGTATAAACATTCTTTAGATTTTATAAAAAGACTATATAGAGGCTGTTAATGTAACTCATTACAAATAGTGTCAAATCATAGATTTTGGCATAATTATTTAATTAATAACTAATTAGTAAGACATACCTAGTAATGTATAACATGTACCGTCCTCCAATTTCACACATACATTTACTTCTGCAAGTGATTTTGGCCGACAAATTTTCCGAATGCCCAAGATGACCGTCGACCCGTCCGGTGCGGAGGCTTTTATAGTAAACGCATCAAATCCCTCCTTTTGAGTCGGATTTGGGGTGTCGTACAACTGACTGGCGGTTAAGTTTGATTTCCAGCGTCTTACCACAAATTTTGCCAGGAATAATTTGAGGATATAATTCCAACCTGTTTAAAATAAAATATTTATTTAAATTAGAATGTATTAATTTGCATTGATTCTAATTTATTGCTACCAAGCTAAGCACATTTTGCTAACCGTGTTATGGTAACAAGCATAGCATGGTTAGCTAAATTTATTTTAAAAGATATTCTAATATCACATATACATTATTGTTAATAAATAAATAAATAAATAAGTCAGTTTATTATAAGTTATAGTCTTTATATCAATATAAAGTTAATTTAGACAATAAGTGCTAATTTAGGTAAGTATCATAATTTATACGTACCATCAATGCTTTTTATCATAGGTAAGGTATAATAATAATCCTCAAGAAATATATCATTTTAAGAGTAAGCAAAGGTTATCTCAAAGTTTAAATATAAAAATTACTATTGTTGCTGATTATCGAGAATTCTGTTCATTATATTATATAGGTTCATGAATGACCATGAAGTTAAATAAATCAAAAAAATATATCTAAGGACCTATTGATCAAAATCGGAACGAAGTGTAAGGGAAGTGCCCTTACACTTTGTTTTGTTACGACTGTAGGAATTATATTAACATACCCTTAATGCTTATCCGTTGTCCGTGGAAGTTAATAGAAATATAAATTATGTCTTAAATCTCATTGTGTTTTCGTGAATATAACAATACGGTTAACTCATTTCATAGTACGTAACTTGGAAGGCTTTTAGGCTTTAAGAATGTTGGTTGCACGTGTAGATAGAGACCACAGCACGAATGTAAAATATTATAACATTTTATGCATTCTGTTTCATTAACATTCAGGATTACTGTTTTATTATATGAATAAATGAATTCGAACAACGCTTTTCTTCGAATGACGTAGTTATGCCTTATTCAATTTGTTTTTATTTCCGGTCAAAAATCGATTTCCTTGAAGCTTTAATCTTAAAAGTGTGCATCAGAAAAAATAGATTTTAAAAATACTGCACGATGTTTATTATATTGAGATTGTGGTCTTAAATTTAAATATTTTTTAAATTATCTTATAAATAAAATTTGCACTGAATATCCGCAGTATGCTATTGACTATCAACAATATCTTTATGAGTTAAGCAAAAAGGGTTGCGTTTTGTTTTAAATAACTTTAATTAAAGCTTAATATGTTGTTGAGAGCTGTCTGTTTTCTTTTTACGTGATTCATCACCAACATCTTCGCTATGACAAATTCATCTGTATCATAATTCATACACATGACATACCCACTAATAAATATCCAATACAGCAAACAAACAACGCTGAATGGAAAAAACGAATTCACTATTCCCCACACATAAGCAGTATATCTACAATAACACTTGCGGAAAGAGGCTGTAAACCGCAAACAACGTAAAACATGAGAAGCAGTTATTACCTTACGCAAGTATGGAATTTACATAATCGTTTTATGTTTTATCTCATTCAACAAAAAAACAAAACCGCACTCCCATCTGATTTGTCTTGCCACTTAACTTGGCATTAACTAAACTGGTAATGACCTAAATATTTGCTATCAATAAATTTAGTTCTCGAAAGATACAAGTGATTTTAAATTCCGATAAAATCGAATCTCCACCAAAAATAATTTGTTTGGTCACAAATCTTGGAATTTGATATTATGTTTGAAATGCAATTTAGTACGCTTATCGCAACTAATTTAATTTAGAGTTGAGACAAAGTGGAATTGCTCCCCTCTATACCTATACCACATTGGTGACTCTACATTTTTTAATAAATCTCTATATACGCCTTATATGTTTTTACAGACCTAACTTTGATTTTATAAGCAGTTTTGAAACGTGAGATACATACTATTTTTTTTTAATTTACCACACGTATAAATAATTTTGTTAACAAGTAAAACCAGGAAAATATTTGTGGTCAAGTCACTTTCGCCGGTGTTCAGGGCTTTAATACTTTCACTATGGTACTAGATATATATATGCATTTGAGGTCGGTCGTAAATGCATTGCATTATAAAAATTGCATATCATTTAAACTTAATCTCATATATTTACTATATAAAAATATTATTTAAAACACCTTACCTGTTTGTTTGTCATTTCCTTCAGTGGTAGATTTTCTAAAAAATGTATAATATATCACTATAGCACTTGTAAATAGCCCCACTTGCAGGGGGACATCCAACAGATACGTAAACATATTAATATAAAAAAGTATGGCACATAATTATATTTAATTCGTCGCGGATAATTTGGTAGTCTCTAGAGACCGAATAGATGTAAAGTACTGTAGAAATAAAGGAAGAGGAATACAACAAAAAGACACGGAGCTCTACACTTGTAAACAAATAGTGATCACAGTTCACACGTCTGCGCGCGCGCAATATCAGATTTGTTCTGTTGACATCTGTGATACAGACGATACTCGCCGGCGCGTCAATTGAGATCCGCGAATTAATATATTTTTGATCGTTGCCATGGACATTGATAATTTTTTGTAGCGATAGAGTAGCCTTGTACACATATATGTAGGTACTACTTGACCGTTCACTCATTTATCTAATCATTGCTGCTGTTCAATTTTTTAAACTAGGTATTTTATTTTATGTGTACGTTTAATTGATAAATTGTGCTCTAAATAAATATTATAACATACATTTTAATCTAATACTTAACCCTTCGATACACCGTCTGATTGTAACAACCAGACGAAAGAAGCAAGAAAGGAGAATAACAGATTTTTTCTGCTATTCTAAGTCACTATCATCATCAACCTATTTTCGCTCGAATATTGACTTGAAATCAAAATCTAGACTCAAAAAACCATTAAAAAGGTATAAACTAAAATATAATACAAGTTTAAGTAGACGGGCTGGTGAGACCTAAACTAGACTTACGTCTGTCTCTTGGGCATCAAAGTAAAAACAAAAATACACTTTAGTACAGTTGTTACTTATATAATCTTATTAATAATACTAGCTTTATATAATGTAATATGATCATATGTGTAACAGAAAAGTAAATGAGGAACGCATCAGATGTGATTTATTGATAGTTTATTTCTATGAGTGGATGTGTAAAAATCAAATCAGGAAAATAGAATTGGGAAAGAAATAAAAGATGACATTATTCATTTTATCAATTTATTTATAAATAGACCTAATCTTAGTATTGCAAGCATTTCCAACATCATCATATTATACACATTAAAACCGTCAATATCGTCATTTATAAAAACAAGCAATTTTTATTACTATTGAATTGTGTAACTACCTACATCAGACATACTTATCTATGTTTCTTCATAATTTAGCTAGATGTGATGAACTAGTTATCACAAACGTATCAATATACATAGTTGAAACTAACAAAATCTCTTCCAGTCGTTCAAGACTCACATAATATTATATTTAGCCAGTTCTAATTGTTTATTTCACAATATTTAAATTTGTTTAAAAAAAAACGCCATGTATTTTAGGACACAAAACACAGCCACAAAAAGTTGACTACTAACTACTTATAGGATACGTCGGACTATATTTCGTGCTATTTAACATGAAACTAAGTGTTTAATTATTTAAACAAAATTATTCTAGTAACTTCAACACGAAATCACCACAAATAATATACCTAGATGGTACTTCTATATCCCAGCTTGTAAATTGTAGTACTTACTAAATTATTTCGTAAATATATTTAGAATAAGAAAGCCTCAATTCTCCATTAAATGCTCTACTATTTTCAATCTTTTGAATTATAATAAAGATGTCGGTGTGATGTATTTATTAATATAAACAAATTCGGTAATCATTCGAAAATCAAAATTATCTAATAATAACAATATACAAATAAATAAATACAAAAACATAAACAGCAAAACGTGTTAGATTACCCATTGATATTAATACACCTGAAAATAATAATCACCAAATTCATTGATATTATCAGTCAAACCATTAAATAAAATTAAAAAATTAAATATTTTGACGAAATGTCAAAAATCCAGTTCCGAACCTTTGTCATCCTTAATACCACGTTACAGAACATTTTACAATAAATAACAAATATAAATATTTTTATGGACAAATAAACAGGCAAGTTTTCAATACCAAACAACATATAAATTAATAAAAGGGTCGCTATTTTCAAAGTAAATTTAGGATAGATTCAGGGTTCAAAAATGTGTATAATTAAGTTATAATACATTACTCATTATATTAACAATATATAATACTACGATAGATAAGAGACATACTATCAACAATTTTAAACAACATTAAAAATTAAACAATTTAAAAACATGTATCTTGACCTTTATAACAGATAAAACAATCTCATAAAGTAACATTCAAACAAGAATAAATATAAAAAATAGATGATATATATAAATAATAGCACGTCAATTAAATCTATCTATGAAATACTGTTTAATGAAACGCAAGTAATATTAAAAGATAACAAATTTTCTAAGGAGCCTCTTTGTTTGTTACTACTAAATGGACTTAATGGCAATAAGCTAACTCTTTAAAAATTGCTTGTATGTTTGTGCTCATAAAATTTGTGTTTGTATCAAGGTCGTTCAGTAATTGTTTGAATGTAATAAATAATAATGTAGGTTTGATTGATTTTAACTTGGGTCTGTTTACCTCAACATTAATTTAGTGAGCAAAAATTTAGTTCTTTACAGGGAGATTTAAATGCCGTTACATATGGATTATATACAAAAGATGTATATAGAAATATACAAACTCCAAACTTTAACATATATGTTATCTTATACCTAACAGCTGGTTGATTATTACATATATAGATATATCATCAAATTGATACTACATCACCATGGAATGCTAAAAAATAATTACCCTGTGTATGCCCTATGCACCAACCAAAAAGTTTGAAGTTATGAAAAAATACACATAATATCATGTTTATGAATTCATTCACACTAAAGTTCACTATTCTATGGACGAAGCGCATGTTGAAATCGGGAAAAATACGAAAATAAATAAAAAAAATGTCTAAGGCCAATATTTAACTAAAATACAACCCCTACAACACAATAATGCAGTTAATTACTTTACAGACTGCATTGTTTACGATTAATAAATATTTTCAATAAAAATTATGGGGCACTTAAATTTTACAAATAATAAATGGAATTGAGCAATAAGCACACCTGTTATTTTTTGTATAATTATTATTATTAACTAGTCATCCTTAGACTTGATTGGCTCAACTACTTCGGAGCTCTCATCCATACTTGCTCCCGTGTCTGTCCGTGATTTGTCCACTGGATATAACCTGGAATGAAGAAGATTTTTATTTATGCAATTTTGCTAGAAATAAAACATTAATATTTATACTAACAAATCAAATGTATATGTATTTGAGAAATTATATTAAATGTTAATATTAACTAGACCACACTTTTTGGGGAGAAAATTATAGGTATATTCTTTACATGACAAATTATAAATACACTAACTTACAAATACAGAGAAATAAATAGGAATATGAAGTCCTTGAGTAATATTGGATAAAAATAGCTCACTGAAACTTTGCAAATATATTTTTCATGCTTATGCTAGGGATAGAACGGCGATTATATTTTTTTACATTTTAATACATTTAAAA
Organism: Phoebis sennae; assembly: GCA_001586405.1. Taxonomy (NCBI): domain Eukaryota; kingdom Metazoa; phylum Arthropoda; class Insecta; order Lepidoptera; family Pieridae; genus Phoebis; species Phoebis sennae. Next base: position 162,438 of record LQNK01000932.1, read on the forward strand.
CTGGACCTATTTAGAATAAGAAGTTGGACCTCACCATCTCTGATACAGATACACCAAGAACACTAAATCGTCTCTGAAGCACGCTACTCTGTGCGCCGTGGGCATGGTTATAATGAACGCGAACACATCGTCTATGAATGTGTTAAATGCTTTATACATAAATGCTCTCCACGGTAACGCAGCCACGGAGCGAAGGCGGTAGTTCACAAACAATTGTGGTAACATGAAGAGAAAACCAAATGCATATACACCGTTCACTACACTGTGCAATGCCCAGGAGTACCAGCTGAAAAAAGAAAATTTATTTAACATTTCTCTGAATAAGTTTATGTGATGTAAATCTATATATTTTTTTTGTGAATATCGCTGTTAGTAACTAAGTACTGAATGTAAAATATTCTTACCTTTTATGTGGTTCATAGAGCAGGGAATACACAGCACCCCCAATACACAATGGGTATAGCAACATGGCGAGGTACTTCATGGCCTCAGCATCAGCGCGCGCAGTGTTCTTCTCCGCTGCGTCTATGCTATGGTCTCGCCACACTTTTATCTTCCACCCATTAAATGATACCCGCAAGTGTAGGACTTTTGTTACTTTCCACAGCTGAAATTCACAGTTCAGGAAAAAGTTTCAATGTGTTTTGAGAAAAAAAAAAATTACTGAAAAACGTATGTTTTATTATTTTTTTAACAAGAAATTGAATAAAATTTGATAAACGAAATTATTTTCACACAGGCGAAATATGCAGAACATTAAACAAATGCCATATTTTGGAAATAAAAATCCACTCCGCAATTTACTTTTTTATTCTGAATCACATGTGATTTCAATAGGAAGACAAACAAATTAAACAACACTTACCTCTATTATAGCACTTATTCCTGCTGGCACCACAACTAACAAAGAAGTCTGCTCATCTAGCAAGTAAAAGAAGATGACAAGCTGGGAGAAGGCTCGCCAAAACACTGTCCTGGCTGAAAGTCCTGCCAGAGATCTTTTGCTCTTCCAGAAAGATACATCATTTTTGAATGCTAAGAAGTCAAAGAGCAGCTGAAAAAAAGATTTTATCAGTTAACTAACTTTTTAACAAAAATTCTCACTTGTGACATTCTTTTGTTGAAAGAAAGGATAACATTGATAAACATCCTGATAGTTAATAGTCCAATCACAATTTTTGTTTCTTAAAACTATTTTTTTTAACTATATTTTAATAATGGATTGAATACAGATAACTCAAAAAAGAAATTTATTCAGGCTATAAACAAGTATGGATAATTAATTTATAATTACATACAGTGTAAACTCTTTATAACGAAACTCAAGGGACTGAGCATTTTTTGTCGTTATAGAGAGTTATCGTTATATGGAGTGAACAAAAAAACAAGCAAATTAACAAGAATTTTTAATGTA
>LQNK01000932.1:164320-174425 GCA_001586405.1 Phoebis sennae
CATCCTGATAGTTAATAGTCCAATCACAATTTTTGTTTGTTTAAAACATTTGAAATTTATTCTTTTTAAACTATATTTTAATAATGGATTGAATACAGATAACTCAAAAAAGAAATTTATTCAGGCTATAAAAAAGTATGGATAATAAATTTATAATTACATATCATCATGATAATTATCAAAGAAAATATTTAATTCAAATTTTTTTAACCCATATATCTACTCCAGTAGAAACGTAACATACAGGTGAATTGGTTGATTTACTTACATGGCAACTTGCAATTAAGACTGTTGCTGAAAGAAGATAAAGATTTGTGTCGGCAAATATTCCTTTAACATCATCAACATCCTTCTCACTGAAACCAAGTCCTTGCAGCTGTTCTAAAGCCAGTCTCACGTGAAGTGCTAGTCGTAATACACCATAGGAAGTAGGTGCCACATCAACGGTAATATTCACTTCTGAAGTTTTACTGGTCAATAACTGCAGATCTGATATACGGGACTTTAAAACATTGTGTTGGATAATGGGTAGGAACTTATCTTGTCTTATCCTGAAAAAAATTTTGTTTTAGTTTTTTTTTTATATTACAGTGCTAGTGTTTTAGGTGATGCAAACATACCTCATATATGGATACAATTCACCAGGAACCTTGGAAGGTGGCAGATTTAATTTATCAGTTAATATAGATAATGGTGCCACTGTTGATATGTGCGCATATGGTTTTATGTTCTTGTTAAGCTTTTTTTGTTCATCTTTCTGGAAATAAAACATGAATAAAAATTATATATAACATGTCAATGATGATAAAAATACTTTAAACTAGAAAAAATACATACACCTTGCAATAGATTAAATGTTTCAGCTTGAGGCTCCATGAAGGTTATCAGGGGCAAGGTGTGAACTGCCTCCATACGAAATATGTCAATGAAATCATCATATAAACGATTCTCGTCCAACAGTACAGCATGCATATAGAGTGAACCATTATTTCTTGTACTACGAGGTATTTTTAATTTCACAACCCTGAAACAATGCAATAGCTAATATGTATAAGCTTCATATTATTTATTTTCAGTAGTAAAACGATCATTTTATATCATGGACATGTTCGTATTAAGAACTTTTGTTAAAATTAAGCCGGTGTTTACATGAAAAAAACTTACATCTTCGCAGGTTTACGATAATCAAATTTTAGTGAAGTGTGCACTTTATTAACAGCTGCATCGGAGTATCCATTTTTGTAGGGATGTTCCTTAACAGAGGTGTACAACACTAAATGCTGCAAAGGATCTGAAGACAAATACGAAGTAAAACATCTTTCGCCACGAATACATTCCGGCGGTATAAAAATTTCAGCTAAATTCCATATTGTATTAATGACATAAACAGCAAAAACTAAGGATATAATTAAACTGAACGATATATATTTCATTTTAGGAATAGGTTTACTTATTAGAAAATTTTTAATGCGGAATAATTTTATTTATTGCGTGAAAATAATCAGAACCAAAATGCAACACTCGGCAGCTTGTGAAATTGTCAAATTGAAAATTCTAAATATGACATAAACGTCAGGTTGACAATTATTGTGGTGTTGCCTTCACTATTCCTGATCGTTGAAAATAATCTATAGAGCTAAGCATGACCGATGACTTCGGCAGATGACATCTGTGCATGCGTCTACTTATGTTGAGGGGGCTTAAAGATAACATGAGAATCAACACCAACCATCTATTTTACTAAGGGTTACGTTTGATAATTTGTTTATTATTTTGACTGTATGTAGTAATAGAAAAGTTAAAATTTTACGAATTTTCTGATCTGATTTTCAGTCTATTTACACTAGCATACTTGCTTGACAAGCATTGTTTGATTACTATAAAGCATCATTTTAATACTTAATCACTTTATATTTAATGATTAAAAATACAATTTATTGAATTGTAAATCTACTTATGTGTGTTTTGTGAAAGTTCTATATCTTTCTATTATTATATTGTTTTCAAAACTTATTTTAAATTTATATATTTTTATAAAAGGTAATAATTTCAGACACGTTTTTATGATCTAGTAACACATACTTTTACGCGACAGAAGTGCAAGGAACGTAATAAATCGGTGTCTCCAAGGAAATATTATTGATGTTTTCTAAATTTTTATACTTGTTATAGGTAGGTACGTGATGCGTTTAAAGGATATCCTAGTTTATTTAATGTGCTTGTAAAACTTTTACGTTTAAAGCATATGTGGCAGTGTTTTGACAGTTGTCAATGAAGGTGTTTGATAATTTGTTTATTTTTCAGAATGAACAATACTTTGCTTGGAAAAACAAAACTGATTTATTACGTGAAGTGCACCACAATACAATTTAAAAAATGATAAGGAATCAGATTTATATCTGCAACATACATCATGGCCATGGACGCTAAGGATTTACGAACAGATTCTACTCTAAGTGCTCCGACCAACGATGGCATCGCCAACTACAACCAAAGTAGCACTACGCTGCAATCAAATAGAAATAAATCATATCACGATATTGGATCAAATTCATTGGGTAAAGTGGAGTCGCAGGCCACGAGGCCGTGTGCTATAATAGGGCCTGATAGAGTGTTACCACCGCCCCCTACCAGCGATGTTTATCTAAAAAAAGTAACAGTTGAGCCATGGTTATGCAATGAAAATGTTTACCGACATCAATCAAACTTTACACCAAAATTACCAGAGTATCAGCAGGTACGAAACATATCTCCAAGACAAACATTTCAAGAAAACATGCAGCGGATAATGGTGCCGCCTTCCTACAACTCAGCTAAAAATATTGAAGATCCTAATTTAAAAAATTCTAAAGTTGACATGCCATTAGAACTTAAGTATTGTGATGTGCCTTATCCTGTTAATCCTGTGATGAATGGACAGAAAAGTATTAGAAACTCTGATATACCGATGACAAGTGTTAATCCAGCATTTGCCAGAAATGTGCCACCACATGGTTGGGCCAGCAGTGTCAGTGCTAGACCTATAAGGCCATATGGAGCACCCGAGTTTTATCAATATCCTGAACTTAGTAACTATACAAACCCAAGACCTATATCAAGACCTCTACGGAATGCTCACGATGATTCTGCTCAAGTTAATCCAGAACGTCTTTACCAAGAGGGGAACATGCGTTTCAAGCCATATCCATCTTTAAAGGACAGGTACCCTCAAGCCAGGTATGATTATGCAAGTAATTATCCAAACTCATTTCACCCACATCCACCTTTCCCACCTCAAAAATATGATTTGACCAAAAGTTTACCTCCTCATCCCTACTCAATGTATTCACAAGTTCCTATGAGGCGTATTGTGGAACCTATTTTAGATTCATACCAAAGATCAAACCAACAAACAAACTTTAACCCATATCATAATCAATACATTCCTCCTTCTTATGGGTCAGTACCAGGAAACTGTATTCCAAGTAAAGTATATTCCCACCCATCTGAAATAACAGCTAAGACCTTGAGTACTAATAAATTGCCCTATGATATTAATAATAAAATGTATTTAGAATATGAAAATAATAGAAACAAGATGTATCCTCCTGTTGACAACATGTATTATACTGAGTTAAATAGGCAACCTCCTTCAAAAGGTGATGTTGTGCTACCTATGCATCCTGGAATTAATATGCAATATAATATGCCTCCTCAATATATGTACCGGAAAGACAATATATGTATGAAAAGTTTTGATAATATGCACTATGGAAGTATAGAACAAAATGTACATGTAAATAGCCCTTTATTAAGGCATCCATTGCAATTTTCCCCATCTGGAATTGTTATATCCCCTGGGGAATCAAATACTAGTAATGACACTATACAAACTCTAGGCGCTCTGCAAGAGGACTGTGGCTATGTTAGCCAATCATCTACGGCTAGTGGCAGAAGTATTGATTCTGGAAATTATAGAATGCAAAATGAAATGTATAGAAAATTTCCAAAACAAGTCTCTAGATCAGACCCAGTGTCAAATAGTTCTGATAAAAAAGGTCTTGATGTTAGGCAATTTTTGCAAATGTGGAATGAGGGAGAAGAAGAAGTTAGTGATAATCATAAAAATAATAATGCACCAACGAATCCAAGCAATTTTCCTTCAAATTCCGAAACAATAAGTAACCAAGAACAACTTTATGTTCTTGGTCTTGTAAACATACCAAATGAAGACTTATCTAAATATGAGCATATTCAAAAAATTTCTAAATTACCTGAAAATATAAAAGGATACAACAGTGTTGAATTACTTGATCAGTATGAACAGCTTGTTGAATCACCTGCATTAAGACCTAGTAAAACAATATTGCGTGATTATCAAATTTCACCTAAAGCTATGCCAAAACAGCATCCACAACTTCCAAGACCAGTTTCACCCTTAGATGTTGAAGCTAAAATCAGTCAATCTGTCATTCATAAAGAAGTAGGATGCAACTTCGAAATAAAGCCATGTAGCCCAAAAATGTTAAATGTAGAAGTAGCTACTCCCGTTCAAAATGTACTAGATGAAAGAGCAATTGAAAAGGTCATTAACTTAGGCATAGTTAATTCATCAGTGCTGCCTAATAAGAAAGAAAATTCGACTACAAGTTGTAAAATGAACTCACCATTCCAGTCAAATAATGATTTGATGAAATCTAGTAATTACAGTTTCCAAGACTTGGAAAGTAATTCAGGTGTATGTCTTGCTTCTTTACCTCGGCTGGATAGTGATATTGAACTCAATTTTCCTGAAATAAATCAACAGTTCATAGATGCCAACAAAATAAGTACCAATCCCTTAGATATTAATCCAGATATGACTTATGTGAATAATTTACTTAAACCTGAATCATCTGAGTTTATTATTGATAAAGAGCCACAAAAATTAAGTAAATACCGAAAAAACAAAACATTCCAGGCTGACTTATCACCTGATGATAATGGCAATTGTTCCATGAATCGAACTGATAGTGTCATTATAGAAAATCCCGATAATATTCGAAAGCATGATGCAATAGTTTCAAACGTAACAACAATTATAAAAGAAAATAAGGCTAGTGATAACATTACGAATACACCAGAAAATATTATAACACATAGTCCTTGTTCTCCAAAACATGATGATAATATTGAAGATTCTAGCAGTTCAGCAATAGATTTTAGTTTGAATAAATTTAATGACAAGCAAGGCAAGAATATTTCAGAAACAAAAAACATATTGTTAAGTGTGAATACTATTCAAGACGATCAGAATTTAAGGACTGAACTGTTACAATTATGTAGTTCAAATAATGACGTAAAAACTACAAGAAATTCGCTAAAGACGGACGGTAATAGCGGTTTACATAGGGAAGGTGAATCAAAATTTAATACTGAAATCAGTTTATGTTTGCCTTTATGCGAAGATGTAAGCATAGAATCTATTTGTAATGAAAAATTGGAAACAAAAATAAGCCAACATAAAAATAATGTTTCTGCTGACATCGATAAAAATATAAAAGAAGACGCATCTTCAGAAAATCCAGGTATAAATAATTCTCCTGTAATAGAAAATAATGATTCAAGTTTACCTTTACTTGGTGAAAATGAATACAACAATAATTTTTTTCTTAAGACACCATGTGAAAAGAAATCAGTCATCGAAAGTTTAGTTTTAGATGATATTCAAAAGAAAAATATCACTGATGCAGAAAGCGATTTAAAGTTAAACGAAGCACTTGTCAGCACAGAGAATGTTACAGAATATGATAAGTCTGTGGCAGAAATGGAGGAGGTACTAATCCGACCTACTGTTGAATATCATAGTTTCGACTTGATAAAAGAATGCAACAAAAATATCGAAGATAATGACACCGATACTTTTAAACAAACGGATAAATCCCAAACCAACAATAATTTGATTGAACACTCTAGGAAGGACGATTTATCACAGAATAATCATGAAGTTCAAGGGAAACATGTTGAAGAAGAATGTCAATTGAAAGGGGAAGATATAAATCACTCTTTTGAAACAAGAAACGTATCCGAATCCACAACGATATTGCATCCTATTCCATCGTGCGATCATGTCCATGTCTTAAATAATATTATAATGGAAAGTGATATATTACAAAATGGTGATGAATACAGTGATTGTTTAAAAGAAAAACACATTTTAGATCAAAACAGTATTATTAATGAAAACGTTTGCAGTGTAGAACAAGAAGAGAATACGTGTGTAGATAATGACACAGGTCGGACATCAGGGAGCTCAATACTGAAACATGAGCAAAGTACAGTTTCGGAAAAATCCTATCTTATTGACTATAGTCAATCAACAGAGCTAACGACAGTGAAATCAATTTCTATCGACCAAGATTACGTTAAAACCGAAAATACAGTTAATGATGAAAATGAAAAATATTTTGATAAGAACAGTATTATCGTAGAGAAAGAGTCAAAAATTGATAACCAATTAAATTCGCAGGAAGACAAGGGTACACCTTTAGAAAATAGTTGCAACGACTTTGTAAAGGACGAAAATAATGAGGACATGGAAATTCCTGACACAACAAAGTTCCAAAAAGACAGTACAAAAATATCTTCTAGCACAAACTTGGAAGTTCCACAAATGGATGTTGAAGGAAATCTAACAGCTATCACTGTTAGTGAAAATCCATCAGAACACGATTGCGATGATGCATCATCTAACACAATATTTCAAGATGAAATGCAAATTGAACAAAGTTTATGTAAAGAATATTTATTCAAAGAAACGTCGGAAGTTGAAGTTGCTAATAGACTCAAAGAAAAAAGTAAAGAAGAAAATGAACAGAGGCAAGTACAATGTTACTTCACGAAAAAGTATTTTTCACCTATTATACAAAATTTGATCATGTACAATGAGGGTATTATCGGAACCCCCATTCAAAATAATGACATAACCGATTATTCTATATCTAAGAAACCTATTACAGATACTAATGTTATTGAAAATAGTATATATTCTGAATTTAATGTACAATGTACGAAAAATATCGATAATTCAGAAAGCGTTTCAACTTATTTAACTACCAATATTACAGAAGAGTTGAATGAAATTGACCAAAATGTTCCGTTCCTTAACCAGCGCAGTACTTTGAAACGTTCCTTATCTGACTCAGCACTTGGGTTATATAATGATGCGAAGGAACATGGTACAATGAAAGAACCCAAGAGACGAAAATTGGTACCAGAGGAAATTTTAAAACCTCTCGAAAGGGAAGATTTTTCTAGTATTATCCAGAACAACAGAAGAAATTCAATATCTGCGACTTGTAATAATCAGAATGTTTTTATTTTAATTAACAATGAGGATGAGTATGTTATAGCGCAAGATGTAGAAGATACTAGTAAAATCTGTTTTACTGAGGTTTCGACGGCCTTTTGTAATGAAGATGACAGTATCGTTAAATTATGCGTCTCGAATGTGTCGGAAGAAAATTCATTTGCCGAAAATTTTGTCTCTGATGATGTTGTTCCAACTAGTGCTCAATCTATAGAAAATGAGGACATGCGTGAAACATGGGTTGAAGCTATTGCCGGCGTTGAGACATTTTTCAATGACGATGTCGCTGAAGATATCACTATTAGTGCACCCACTTCACCAAAAAGTTTGTCAGACAATGAAAATGATGATGAAAGTTGTGCATGTTCAGATAGTGAGAGTGAACATATTGTAAAAATAAAAGAAATCTATGGTGATAATATGTGCTTAGATGATGTTCAATTAGTCGAAACATTATATAAAACACCGCAAATGAATGTTAACAAAACTCTGGTTGACATTGAATCTCAAAACGTACAAGAATGTATTGATGGTGTAATAGAAGAGGCTCTAAACATCAATGAAATTGAAAATTCCACAAATTCTAACAGCTCTTTACATTTAGACCATCAATTAATAAATTATGAAAATAAAGGATTAGATGACAAAGAAAACCGAGTTCTAAAAAGCTCTATACAAGGAGAATATAACTTTCCGACTCATGTTCATAATGATTCAGAAAATAACAAATATGTTGGGGAACTTAGTGATTGTATTGTAGATTCATGTGATCTAAGCTCTGATGACTATAAAGAATCTGAAGGCAAAGCCACGTATTCTGTGTCTAGTTCACCCGAAGTATCCTCAACAACGTCCGAGGAAAAGGGTTCCAGCATATTACTTAAAATAACAAGTGTCAATGGTTCAAGAAGATCTCAAATCGATAGTATTCCGGATAATACAAATAGAGTTAGTTATAAATTAACAGAAATTAAGGAATACACTACGAACTATAGGCCCCTTATAACAAAAGCCGCAAAAAAATATATTCCACCTTTGAAAGAGACACAAGATCTTAAAGTAAAACTACCATTACCAAAACAAAGTCTATATAAATTGAAACAACTAAAAATGGCTCAATGTGAACCTTTTATTAAAAAAGAAACAAAGCTATCAAGTAATCCTGTAAGGCACGATGTTCCTAAAAAAATTAAACCAAAGTTTGAAGATGTCCTTAAAAGTATAGATGAAATTCAATTTAAAAAGCATAAGGAAAAAAATAAAAAATATAAACAAAGTATTCCTAAAGTAGTTATTAAAAAAACAGAAAATGGGGCACATTATGCTAGTTCACCAAATAAGAAGAATACTTTTAATCCAGACTTAACTGGTCGTAAATGGCAGCCATGGGTTTTTATAGAAAGAAACGAACTGGTTGATAAGATGGCACAAAAAAACAAGGTGAAAGCTGTGTATTGTCACAGGAAGAAAACCTTCGTTTTAGCAGAAAAATTTAAAAAGTACAAATCTATCTGTACTGCAAAGTTTGTCATAACACAACCAAATTGTGATGCATCGTCATCGGGCAATTTAAAATATACAATAAGGCTGAAACATAACTACTAAAAAACAATTTCGAATCAGTTTCCTGGAACTGGTTTTTTAACCAATGGCTAAATCATTGGTTTAACCATAATAGATCCCACCCCTGGATGGTCTCGTATATAACATTCCTTCTAAAATATATCGTATTATTGTAGTTACCTTTATTAGTTTATTACGTAGTTTTAAAACAGTAAATGAAGCCAAAATTTAATTAGTGTGATTTATCGCATCATAATAATATGATGATTCTATTTATTAGTGCAATTTTCAGATCTGTAATATATTCTTTTATATTATTTAAACTTTATTAGTACTTGATTTCTTTATTCCAAAGCATAGTGAGTAATATTTTGTCAACTGCACACTCTTAGTACTGAAATAAGATTTATATTTATATATAATATAATATTACTAAACATATTCATAGGAAATGAAAAGAAATGTTACTTTTAATTTTGTTGACTTGTATATAGTTTATAATGTGGTTGCGATTATCATTCCCTTAGATATTATAAATTTATGATATTCTACACAAATATGTAGTATGTTATGTTTTACTTTATCAGTTTTAATTTTTATTTCTGTTTCGATTTGTAAATATTTCTAATATTAACATCAAATCAGTAGTGGTAACTGTTGCTCATGTAATTTCTAAGCACACATATATAAAACTGTTTTGTTTTCCATGTGAAAGATGTACCTGTAAAGTAGTTAAGGATGGTAGTACAAATATTGTGATGTGATGTAAACATTCGTAAACAAAGGAATTTTATTTGCATGAAACTGTTAACATATTTTTGTTTTGGCAATTGAAGTTTACATCAACAGAAAATTCAGTTTCGTAAATACAATGTTGATTCGAACGTAATAAAATTAAAGCGTGAAATAACTAAAGCCAGTACTCACAAAATAATGTCGAGTAATCAATTTTATCTAAAATCTCTTTATATTACCGTTACATCGTTGTACGTAGTCGAAATTTGTAGATTTTTTAAAATTAGCTGTAACATAAACTGCATTTGTTATCTTTACCTTGAAAAATAAAGTGCCTCGGGAATTATTTACCCCCTGATAACAAATATCCAGTATAAAAATAAGAACTGCATAAGCTTTTCTACATTCAACATTGGGTGCAATTTTGACCCATGTCCAAAATTCAGTGCCTTTTGCAAGCTTATTTATTTATTCATATAC
>LQNK01000932.1:174808-210250 GCA_001586405.1 Phoebis sennae
GTTAAAACACTCAATGAATCCTCAAAAACCTTCAAAAAATAACTAACTCTCTGCCCGCGGCTTCGCTCGCGTGGACTTTTATTTTCTGTATTTTTAAAGAGGAGCGCGCTCTGTGAAATTTTGGTCAAACCTATTTCCATAGAAAATTATTAAAAAAACTATAGACACGCGCATATATCACTGGCCCTGCATCGTAATTTTTATAAACTTTTGTTGTGCTCCTCTAAAAATACAGAAATCAGTAGCCCACGCGTGCGAAGCCGCGGGCGGAAAGCTAGTCTCTTTATATAACCGTTACATCGTTGTACGTAGTCTAAATTTGTAGATTTTTTAAAATTAGCTGTAACATTAACTGCATTTGTTATCTTTACCTTGAAAAATAAAGTGCCTCGGGAATTATTTACCCCCTGATAACAAATATCCAGTATAAAAATAAGAACTGCATAAGCTTTTCTACATTCAACGTTGGGTGCAATTTTGACCCATGTCCAAAATTCAGTGCCTTTTGCAAGCTTATTTATTTATTCATATACATATTAATAAAGCAAATTTGGAAATTTTCCATATATTATTATACACGGTCAGGTATAAAGTTCCGCGATGTTCATGTTTTGTAAAAAGGATATTTAAATATACAAATCGTATTTATATTCAGAATTTTAACATAATTTATATGGTAGTCTTATGCATTAAACTTTAATTACATATATTCATGTTATTTGCTATTGGAAGATTTTATGTTGCATATAAAGACTCAAATGTTATTTACACTAAGCTCCTGCCATCAAGGGTATAGATATGGACCAAACTCGACATGTGCAGATTTGATTTTACGATTTTTAAAAATATATTGTTTGTCTAGCAGATTGATGGTATTAACAGACACCAAAATTTACTAAAATCTGCATATGTTGCGACTGTATCGACCCTACAAAGCCACTGATCTCATAAATATGCACTCAGTATCAGATTGCACATTGTGCCTAACCATATAAATATATTCATATAATTACAGGGTGTTATTTAAATATACCAAATAATGTGCTTTTATTTACCTATGTTGCCTTCGTAGATAAGACTAGTGGTAAGTTAATAATAGCGAGGATAAAGTGTTAAAAGTTTAGTAGTTAACTGGACTGTTTAATTTATTTTAGCTTGTAACGTAATATTGTTTTAAGGTGGGTATGTTAAGAATAATGTTAAGCAATTTTAACATACATTGTATGTGTACAAATGTAAGGAGAGGGTGTTTCTACTTGATTTTACTATACGTGTTTGTAAATATTTACTTTCCTTGAGGCTAAGCATATTCAATACCATGTCTTTTGACTGATATTAATTATTTTTTCCTTTGGTAAAATGTTTATGTATTTATTTTGTTTGTATGTTTGTTAGCACTGTCGAGTGAAATGTTGAATTTTCGTGCACTTTGTTGGCCATTGTTATAGAGGTAACTTTATAGGATTACGTTATTATGGTTGAGCACTATTCGTTTTTAAGGGTTAAGGATTAAGTTTATAAAGTTACAAGTTATACAATTCTGTTTGTGTTTTAATCGTTGAATGCATATCTCATTATGCCAGTAACGCACGTGATAGTGTATCGTGATAGATGTAAATAAATATAAGCACACTCTATATTGAGCTATTAAAACTCGAGTGTGTAAAAAAATAAATATTTTTAATGGGTATATTATTTTTTCGAGTGGTACCTAGTTTTGAGAATTGTTCTGAAATTGACCAAATAAATGTGTTCTCAATAAAACGAGTGTTTAATTTACTGAACGTTTATTAATGTTTAAACCGGTATATTAACTTTAACGGCTTCTTGTCTAATTGCGCTGATGAGTTCTTGATTAATGAGGAACACGAAGCGAAGTCCCGCAATCTGTACACAAAAATCAATTATTAATAACATTTCCCCCTCACTGCATTGTTAAATGAATGGGACACGACGGCCATTATGAACAGAGTCTGACCAGCTACACCGGGGAAATTGGAGAAGTATATAAATATATGCTTAGATACACCTGCAAGTTCTCTCTCTCTTCCCTTACTGTTATGGCACACCTTGGTTCAAATAATACTATGTATTTTTTGGTTCCACGCGGTGCTAAACTCAAGTCTCGTTTCCTAATGGAACATTTAACCACTAGACTAACAGTCAAAATACGACGCTGATATATTAAAACACGAGTTACGCGTACAACCAGTTTCACTACTGACATTGACATACTAGTCCACAAAATCAATTGTTCGAAGCATACCGCATGCATAGACGACACCGGCAAATTATATAGAAAGCTTCAGCCTCATTATGCTGCTGACATTTTACACCGACATCACATTGTTTCCACTTAATAAGTATATTTTTGTTTAAAGAAAAATTTAAACTAAGCGCTTGTAAAGACAAAATATAGGTGTATCTTGATAAACAAAGAAGCGATTTAGCTGACTACTTTCGTTATAATAAATGTTATGTCAGGAGTTGATAACTAGACTACTATTTAATTCGACCTTGTCTTTTATTTTATTTTGGACATTTATACCCTTTTTTTCTTTTAAAGACGTCAGTGACAGTCGAGGTCACCAAAATATGACCTAAGCCAAAAGAGAAAACATTTCATTTATCAAACAAGATTGTACCTAAAACTTCTATGTCCAATGGGAAAAGATGTTACGCAAACTAATAGCAATCTTTTTAAATCCAGTAACCAAAAACATTTAATGTTGAATGGAGAATCATATGCTATATTTAAAGACATCCCATAAAATGAAAATAATATAGCCTCAAATTTTTATAAATGAAGTAGCTATACAAATTTTAGGTCCGCAATTTTTCTAGCTTCAAACAACTATGCGACATGTGGACGAGTAGATAAACATCGAGACATTGTTTACTTTCATGTTTGCGTGCGTTATATCATAAAATCTGTTATAATATTAAGGCTTACCTCAATTACGCTATTGTGATTAAGTTTCACTTTATTCCCTTGAAGAACTGGCCGGCCGTCTACAAATATGGGCCTCTTTCCTTCAGAGGACATAAAGAATTCTCCGCTGTTCCTCAATCGAATCGTCGCTTGCTTCCTCGAAACCTTGGCCGCAGGTCCTTCCAAACTCAGGTCAACGTCGATTGTATGGTCCCTCGTACTTCGACCCACAGCTATCTACGAAATAAAGGACCTCCAATTATAAGCCAGAAATAGAATAGCTATGTCACTCGCTCTACATAAGTACAAAGGTACATTGAATTTATAAAGGACATAAATTCTTGATCGTGAAACATTAACCATTAACAACCGTTCAATGTTTTATATTTTAACCATAAATTTATACGACGTGAAGTTTTAATGCGATCATTATGAATTTTAATACACTATTTAAATTAATATTATGCTGATAAAATTCGCCTTCTTTTTGGCACAAATTTTTATTTTAGGTAGGTAATTGATCACTTAAAACATATTTTTGTGGGAAATAGTTGTATCATCTGAGTAACTGATAATCAACTAGGCTTACCACTCAATTAAAAAAAGAAAACATTATTGTATGGGTAAGTTCCAAGTGGCATTCTTATCAGTTAAGGATAATCAAGGTCGAACAAGCTGTTTATATCTTTATCTATGCACTACCGTGTTTTCAAGAACATCGTGTTATTGTATAATAACATTCAAATATTTTGTTATTATTACACTCATCTCATTATTAAGTGATGAATGAAATTTCACAATGGCGTATTAATGATAAGCTATAATATGCATATAGTAATTAGAGGCCCCTGAAATTAAATATTCAGCGTATTACGTCTGAGCAAAATGAATCGTCGGGTGTGTCGATCGAATACGAAATGTTATGAAGTGTCGTCCATTATTACATTGGAGATAAACGAGACAGTGTTGTTTACGTGGTATGTGGCAGATAACGTTATCGGAGCTGGAGAGAGCCCGCCGGTCGCAGCCGCAGTGTGGCAAAATACTTCAATACTTGCATGTTACGTATTCAACACTGATTGGAACAATGCTGTACCTCGCCTGTGTTAATTAATTCGTCGAGCTGTTCAGTGTGTGAATAGTTTATAAGTCGCGTTTTGGTTTCTAAACCGTTTTGCAAGCGGGCATTTCATGTTTCCCATATGGTTCAAGAATTTTGACAATATGTCAAGCAATTTTTATTTTGATAATAAACTTTATATTTTTCATACAGAACGTGTAAGAATTAAACAACATATGAATATGTATACTAATGTAAATATTGAAAGCTAGTGAAAAGAACTTTCTTTCTTCTCTTGTAATTTCAAACTTCGATAAATGTGATTATGTAGTTCCACGGAAGAAAGTTTTCGTAAAATCAGTCCAATTGTTTTTCAGATTTTTATACATAAACCACAGAGACATGTTTTTAAATAAAACATTTAAAAATTCGACAGTAGGAACTTTGCAGACTAGTTATATATACATATTATACATATTTGTATTAAAGAAAATCGTGACCAAATGTAAGAGATAGTAAATAAGGTTTGATTAAAACGAGGAAAAATATTGTTAGCTTAACATATTTGGCATTATTAGCTGTCACCAGTTAAATTTTGTGAAAGAAATCGTAAAGGAGCGTATAAAACGAAGAGTTCATCAAACTTTATAAGCCATTTCATGGAATTACCTATTAATTAATATTAAAAGTGACGTATGTATCGTACTCATATTCTTCTTAAGTTTAATTTAAAGTAATATTATAAAACGGAAATAATTTGTTTATTTAAAGACGCTAATCTTTTTAACTAACTGGTGCATTGAAAACTTCAGAAATCTTTTTGATTACCTGGCGGCGAGTGGCACACTCTACTACTAGTTATAACTCACACCTAGTTATTCAATAAAACAGGATTATTAAATAATACTTTAAAATACGGATAATAAACGATAATAGATATACATACGTACGTACGTATCCTGTAAAGAGGAAAACAGTGCCTTTTGCTTATCTTAACTTTATTATAACAATATAACAATATATTATTACGTGTCCAATAGTGATTATACTTATATTTTACATAGTTGCTACCTCACTTGTTTCTATAGGTAGGCATGTAAACAAACAAAACACAATATAGGTACTTATTAATTTGACAACGTACCGATTGACACTTCTAGTTGATATTACTATAGTTACGTTAATTAGATATTCTAAAATATTTTTTGAAATTTAGATTAACATCAGGCCAGGTTCCGACTTCTTCCGTTCGGTTTTCAACAATACAATTTTTAGAGACAAAGTGTGGATATCAAATTATATACCTGTTTCTTAAATCCATCCTTAGTGACAAGGCGCCAGCTAACCTGGGGTACCAGAAGTTAATGGCCAAATTATGCACTTATTTAAGCTTAATTCTCTCAAATCTTATCTTCCATCATGGCCTTTATTCTCAAGTGTAAAAAATCTCTCATCTAGAATTAATTTGGTACAAAAAAATACGAATTTCAAAACACGCAATGGAAAATATTAATTAGTTGAATCACTGTTCTATATTGTGTTATTTTTTATGATAAGTTATATCTCAAATTATTATATTTTATAATCGTTATGATAAGTATAGTGATAAATCTTTTGAAGAAAGATTGTGATCGATAAATCGCTGTGAAACTGTATATTAGTAAGGGGACAAGTTCCTGACTATAAACGAAATCGAAGAAATCTAAACCTACCCGCCCCACAAATGCCGCTTTCATAAGTAAGGAATAACGTGTGGACTTTTTACCCTTGGTATTATATCCGTAGACATACCCAATGTTTTTTAACAACTTCATGAGAAAAGTTCAGAAATTTCAATCGCTTTAATAGAACCATTACCATAACCATATTTGAAGATTCTCTTTATAGGAATATATTACATATAACAAATAAATAGGCCAAGAGTATGTAGCCCTTGGCCTAGTAACTGCATATTGTATATATCTTTGTATGTCACAGGCATTTTAATGCTTACAAGGAGTATTCAATCATAGAGCTATAGTTGAAGAATTTTGTGAAATGAAATAATGATTTTTTATTTTTTATTTTTTGTACATGCAGGACACAGCTGAAAAAATTAAAAGTATATTTTCCAGTACAATAACTCAAGACGGTAGTCAAACATAGGGTCAGAATATATTCCGCCCTTTGTTTAAACCATGACGAGAAACTGTTTTACAATAGTTTTACAAGTAAAGTGGTTTGGTTGGTTAATGTTCTATAGTTAATAGTGTTTTATAGTATGTTCTTTTTTTCTTTATAACGGCATCACTTATACCAACTTGCATTGAAATTAAAAATCGTTGCTATCCTTAGGTAATACTTTGTAATTTTTAAATAATTATTTAATTTTCTCTTTATACCACTTTTATTTAGATCATTACTTTATTAAAGTTAACATTTTATTTTGGTAACTTCTAAATGGGCCAATGTTTGCATAAATATTGCTATTATTTTTGCAAAAACGTTTACGGTAAATTAAAATATATTTATAGATTAATATCAAACAATGTTGAACCAGCAAAAAGGTAACAAACTTTATTGGTGGCCACGCGTTGTAAATAAGGTATTTTCAGTAACTACTTACAAAAGTACTGAGGAATAAAAAATAAGTTCTCAATATTGTTGACCACACATAGCACAGGTATAAACGTTAAAAACAAATTAATGCATAGAAATGTATTGTATTCAAATAATTATTTGAATATTGTCTTATCAACCTTTATCGCGACATACATATTCATACGACCATTAATCTACTTTTGCCTTCAAAATGTAAATTTAACAACACTGGCTGGTGAGTGCGGTTGTTGTGAGTTGCTCACGTTCTTAGGTACGAATACGGTGAGTAAATATAGAAGTAAGTAGAACCACAGATTGGAGAATAAAAGACAGATGGAGTGTTCCGAAGACTCGAGTGACGCTAACTACACGTACGTACACGTGCGTGTAGATGAGTGAAATTTGAAAATTTAAAAAGTTATGTCAAACAAGACGAACATTTTTGTATTATTTGAGAACGTTTTACCTTTTCTTCCGAAACTTCATACACAATAAAAATGAACTAGGACGATTCTAAAAATCCTTCATGTAACATTATCTGTGAACATGTTGTAGTTTATCGAGAAAAGTTGATTCAAATCGAGGTTCAAACTGCGGAGTAAGTAAAACTTAAAAATGTTTTCAAATATCAGCAAATGTCATTTGAATACGCGGCAAGTTCGGATGCCTCGTAACGGGTTCGTATTAAGGGCATTTGCTTATTAGTACCACCATCTTAACAACCGCGACAGTTATCCGGTATCTTATTACCGCTTTGTTTGGATTTGCACTCAGAATGTACCTATTACAATAAGACTGATATAAAGTGCACAACTAGATTGTACAAATTGAAGACGTTTTCATGTCTTACTACCAAGAAGTTTTTAAAATGTATGCAAATATTGAACTATGAATATCGATTATTAATGCAATTAAGATGTATTCGTTATATGACTTTTTTCTAAAGTATAAACTAATAGTACTCCTAAAATGGTACCTTTAATTTATAGCCATATTCTTATTCCAAGTCACCAACCCTGGAGCATTCTGGGTGACCGAGTGATGTTATTTCGAATCGGCTTCTAACACCCGTATTCTAAGAAGTTACTTAAAACCTTAATTTTACTTCAACGTCAGGTGACGTCAAATTTGACGTATGACAAATTTCAATCGAAAATTCGATCGAAGTAACGAATGGAGGTGTTAAATTTTCTTCTCCGAAATTTTCTTGATGTGAGTGGGTGTGAGTTAGTAATTTGTTCCGACTCAAAATGTATATTTTCCTTGACTGAGGTTGAGTGAAGTCGAGGAATGCTCAAGGTACGTATTAGAATACGGGTGTAAGTATCGAATGCAAGTGCCGACGTGATGCTACTAAAATCGTCTGAGCCTATGGTCGACCAGGGGTTCGCGAGTCGCATGTAGCTCTTTGGGCGTAAAGTTGCAAGTTGCGACCCTTTAGTGCAGCGGCAAATTTTTTTACTGAAAGGAGAGCAATGGCACACAGTCTTCTCGCTTCCTATTTTCGCTGACATATTGGTATTATTATGGCTCTTTAAAAACTTTGAAAATTGTACTGACTGAAAAGGTTGCCGATCTACCTGGCCTACGATGATGATTCTTGTTCCAGAATATAAGTAAGTTTTCGAACTGCGACAATTCATTCTCAAGATTTTGGTTAATGACACGTACTTTTACTAATAAATAATAAACTAAATATATTTAGACATTAAGATGATTGTAATAATAATGTACAAGAAACATTATATTCACTAGCAAATATATTTGTTCATGTACATTCCTACTTATGCAATAATATTTATGCTATTTTCCATTGTTCTCTGCATGATTTAAATAATTATTGAGGGAAATTACATTTACTTTGTTACACTTACTTTATATCCCTTTATTAAATCAATGTACCCAATGATTATTACATATTATAAAAAACCCGTTTTGCTGTCTGTCTGAACACGATACCTCAAAAATGCTCCAATGGAATTCTCATGTAGTTTTTAAAATAGTTACTTACTTCTGGATTTTATTGGAATAGAGAGTGTGATGAGGAAGTATTAAAAGTATAAAGTAAGGTTTTGTGTAGTTTCATTAAATATGACGAGGTTTATAATACCGGAAATCTCACTTCGACTTTGTTTACATTGCAAACTGAGTGAATTATATGAAAAAACTAAATATTTTATTACTTGTAGCAAAATAGATAACTCACCCAAAGGTAGGTGCAACCATGGGTAACTAGTACACATTAAAGCTATTATTCATAATTTACATTATAAAAACGAAGACGGATTTGTTGCAACACTTATAACTCGAGATAGCTTAGGACCAGGAGAATAACATAGGACATTAAATACTTACACCCGTATTCTAATACGTATCTTGAGAATTCCTCGACTCCACTCAACCTCAGTCATTAGTCATCTTTATGTCAAACTCAACGTCATATTTGACGTAACCTTAGCCGTGGTTCAGTGGAGGAATATTAAGGTATCTTCTTAGAATACGGGTGTAAGACCGGGCTACATACACTGGTGAAACACCGGGGCACAATTTACATTATATTAGTGACGTCCTTTGGAGAAATAACAGAATAACGTCAATGGTGCTAGTCTACACATTTTACTCACAGTTCGGCGAACACTCGCTCGCGAGGGCTCCACAAAATGCTTTGAATAATTGCTGGTTAAATTTGAATAACTGGAATAATAAAACAACACAGCGAACACGCTTGTCTTTGTTTAATCAATTTATATTAAAATCATATGCTAGTTTATGCCAATGCCTAGCGATGCGTTAAATATGTAACAACATAAATGTGAACAATATTATATGTAATATAATATGTATTCACAATAACTTAAATTCATTCGGTCTTACTGCAAAAAAGTTAAACAATTGTTTAACGACTACCTTAAAAAACGTACTACAAAAGGTTGTTTACTGATAGTTTAGAGATAGACGCTGCTTAGACACTGCTAAGGTAAAACAGATGACAAGCTTAGACTTTAACACCGACTTTTTGGGTTCTATGGCATAAGACTGAAACGGAACTAATCGAGTCTTTTAAGGACTGACAATGAATTGGATACTAACCAATGTGGGAAAATCAACATGCGTTCAATTTAGTTCTTGAAGTATAGAGGTCGTATACTAGCACGTTTTAACGACAAAAATGCCAGGTCTGAGAAAATTGTATTTCACTTAGAAAATTCAGCTTTAAGTGTAGGCATCATGGCCATATACCAGCGAAATTCAGTGAGGAAAACATGGTTTTTAAACATTAATAAACAATTTAAAAAAGTAAGTATAAAGGTATAAAAAAATTAATGTAATAAACGGAGTGAGAATGAACAGAAGATTACATAATTGCATTTCAATCAGATGTATACAAGTTTAAATGAGCGAATCATTGCGACATTTATGAAACAAATATAATCTAATATTTACCAACCATTTAGTAGTTGATAAGTTATCATTAGCTCCTTAAATACTCAAGGTATCTGCCTTTATATTGTATTGCGTTATCGGGGACCAGCGAAATTTATCATAATTATCTATTTATATAATACAACCATTTTAAATAACCATTAATGATGTCGTGGATAACAATTTGTTTTCCGGCCTATAAATAGATACTATTAACTGAACCTTGCTCCTATTCAATTATTCATATCGGGATAAATCTGAATATGAAATCTCTTATATTATAAAGACGAATTTTTTTTGTTTGTTTGTAATGAATGCGCTAAAAGTACAGGACTACTTTTAAAAATTCTATCACCATTCGAAAGCTAAATCATCCATAAGTAACATACGCTATATTGTATAGGCTATATAATATATAACATTATGCAACGGGATCGAAGCCGCACGGATCAGCTAGTTAAATGTAAATTATTTCTGTTTCGCTTCTTTATGAAAAAATAAGGAAGTATATTTTAGGCGCTTCTAAAATTATTCAACCTAAACTACATTATGTATAATTGCATTTATCAAGAATCTAGTATAAGCTCAAACATAAAATCTTTAACCGTACTAAATGTAATAAGCCACGTATCCATTACAATTACATGACACTACAAAAAAGTTATAATCGGAGGTAAATAACTTCCGCTGTTGGGTAAAACCGGTATAAACATTCGGATTTTGGTAGAACAACATTTTATTGTTATTTTTTTCAATTTCAAACTCGGAGTATGTTGTAACCGCGTGTTATCTGCATCATAAAGTTTTTATTCGCTTCTGGAAACACGCAAAACAGCAAAAAGTGCACGAGTCGTTTATGTATTTTCAGAAATAATAAAACAATAACCAAAATAATTTAATAATGTGCAATATTAAAGAATACTATAAATACCCTTAAAAATATTTAACAACTAGCTGTTCTGCGCGGCTTTACTCCCATACCATAATATTATAAGTAGCCGTAGGTATAACTTTCTTCGGTCTATGGTCTACACTCTATATAATGAAAAAATGTTTTTTTCCAAATCAAAGTAATAAATTAACGTAATAATAGAAACCAATAGTACCTGAGTTAAGCGCGTTTAACAAAAATCTTCGGTTTGTATTATGTATTTTATATTAGTACAGATTAAAGGGAAACTCGAGATCTCTATTATTTGATTTTTAAATAGTATAAACAATTTCACGTTATTGTAATTTTTTTGCAAAATTGAATGCAAAAAAGTCATAATATTAGCTTTTTTTGTTATTTTTAGTATCTATGAATTATCTATTTTATAATCTTGTATCTATGGAGATTCGAACCGATAATGAATATTATTATTAAAAATTGATTCTACACAACCGCACATGTGCAATCAAATTTGTCACCCTAGCAATTTCTTTTTCATACATGTTTCTGATGAACGCAACAAAAAATTATTGTGTCATCCTTTACGCGTGATGCAATGACCAAGGGAAATAGAGATGATTTTTATAAATATAGATATGAAATTATTATTGATTATAAAACATATTTTATTGATTTTTCATTTAAGTTTTTTACAGTGATCACGACGTAGCGCAAGACAATGACAATTTTAACTTTTAAATAAGATCTTCTTGGAATCCTGTGAGAATCAGAAAAAATCCCCATATTTGATGGATCAACATGGGACAATGGGACAACATTTAAATTTAAACCATACTCATAGCAAGTGTATAGGGGATAGATTATTTATTTATTTATTTATAGGAAACCCAACAACTGCAAACTAAAACTATCAATTATACTACAACAAAGATATATCATAATTAAGAATGCATATCATTAATAGGGTTACGCATCATGCATGTATTAAAAAGTACAACATAGTTGGTCAACATTCATCCCATAACACACTTAAAAATTAAGGCAATGTTTTTAATTATTTTGGATTATGGAAAGAAATATAAAATTATATCTTTCAACGTGCATGTTTTTTAAATAACAAAGTTTAAACTGCATGTCCGAAAGAGACAATATTTATGTGCAAATACTTATAATTTAAATAAAATATCACGCCCAGCAATATTTGCTGCTCAAATAAATTCGAACTAACCAAACTAAATAGCAACGTTATTTGTTATTTGTGTAATACATTAAAACATATTAAAACAGACACGCTTACATTGGTTGCTTTTTTCTGAAATATCATCCGTAAGATTCACTCAGAACTCAAGTCGCATTCTCCAATAACTGATACCGGACATACACCGGGTTCCACATAAGCCTGAGCCATCGGATCGATCGCCGGTGTTTTCATTGGGAACGAAGCAAACAATACTGCTGTTGTGTAAACATGTGCACGTAAAACAGGTGGAATACAAAACAATTACGAATTATTCAAACGTAGATGGGTGGTACTGATTCATACATTTTAGTCGCCACTCTCTGTGGCGACTAAAATGTATGAATCTGTTTTTAAATAGTATTATACTTTCAGAGATAAATCAACTGTGGTTGTGGTTGAACTTTCTTATAAGAAAGTAAGGAAGATGCATGTTATAATTTACTAGCTCTTCTGCGCGGCTTTGGTGTTCCAGCATAATGTTAGCAGTATTATTGTTTAGCATATAGCTGTAGCCTCTTTCAATGGGCTATGTAAAATAAAATATTTTTTAAAATCGCCGCACTAGTTCTTGAGACCATCGCGTTCTTACATTATTAGTATAAATGAAGAATAAAAACTATTAATGCTACAGAAAAACGACGCGATGGTCACAATAAAGTAACTTATGTCGACGAAAACTAAAAAAAGTGATTAAAAAAATTATAAAATAATTAAAAAAACAAAAACAATTTTTTGTGGCGAGAGAAAAAATCTGCCGACGGAATTTGTTTTGTATCTCAAAATTTTTATAGAACATCATACTTAAGTTTACCGCATTCCAATCAGCACCTACTGGCGAGTTGCTATCGTAAATCCTAAACAATCATCACTCAAATCAAAACTCATCAATAAAAACCGCATTTAAATCGAACCAGTGGTTTTGGTAACATTCCATTGCACACACACAAACAAACAAACTGCCTCTCGCCCCAAACGCACATACGATCTCCGTTCAGTCGCGGGTAAAAATAATACAAATATTTCATGACTAAAATTCGTTACTATTAATCGTCACAGAAAATCATTTTTTTAATACTCTCAATGGCGGGTAGAATGAAATGGCAAAGGCATTGAAAAACTATTAGAAGGATACTAACCGCGCAAAGCAATGCTAACGAGACAAATTAAGATAAGTAGCAATAATAAATCATACCCAATATTATCAACACCTTATTAATTTACACTACAGTTTGTCCATTTTAAACTTTCCATGCAGAATTGTAGCCCGATAAGAAAATAATTCTAACAATTCTAAATCATCGCAATGCATTAACAGTTACAAGAATTTTAATCGAAGTAGTAATCAATTTTGAATCACTAAAAAGTTGTTTCTCAATTCTCTCTTAAAATTTATGTGTTAAAATTTGCTTCAATAAAACTAAAGTTGAAATTAAATTATTTGTTGATTGCATATTGAGTGTATCACTTTGATACATTTTTGTAAATGTATATGAAAACGTTATTAAAACAATAATACTTTAATTGTGTATGTTAGTAAATTTGAATGGGGAGTGAACTTCAAAATATGACTATCCCATCAAATTGCACCTGTCCAAACAGAGTCATCCAACATTCATTACATATTTAATCAGAATTTCATAAACAGGCGTTAATCTGTTTTCAAGGTAAACAGATATATGAAAACGTTATTAAAACAATAATACTTTAATTGTGTATATTAGTAAATTTGAATGGGGAGTGAACTTCAAAATATGACTATCCCATCAAATTGCACCTGTCCAAACAGAGTCATCCAACATTCATTACATATTTAATCAAAATTTCATAAACAGGCGTTAATCTGTTTTCAAGGTAAACAAAAAATATTTTTATGTACTAACGCACACCATTGAAAATATGACACAGATATTGGTGTCCCAATTTTTCCATTGTTATATTTTTAGGAATTGACGGGCAGCAGTGAAAGTATGACACAGACATTACTGTCCTTGGTACAATCAGGTCAGGCCACTTACTGAACGTCCTTCGGTATCGATCCTTCTATTAAAATGCTTTCAATTTTGATCGATACACGAGTAGTCACCATTGTCTAGGACAGCTGATAAGAATCTTAACATATCCGGGCGTTAATATTTAATACTTTTATTTCCATGAGAGTTTTACAGTTCCGTAGTACATAGACAAATCCTTTCAGCGGACTCTTTACAACGTTTTTACGTCGGCAATCTTAATATTTAAACGAATAGAAGGGTGCGCTTTTTATTTACTGACTTTACATGTGATACCATAACCTTTCATATTTAAGTAAATTATCGGTTTAAACGTAAAAGTTAGTAACAACAAGAAGACAGTTTTTTGCCTATAATTCAATAAGGATTTCCTATATTCGTGGGACAATCAATCACAGTTAAATCATTTTATTTGTATTGACACGAAAGGAAGCAAGAGTTCAAGACAAATTTTCAAAATACATGAACACAGCTTAATGAAATGACACGTTCTAGTATCAATCTAAAATCAGAATAATTACAATACGAAGGCAATTATTTTCGAGCTGAGGTTTGTCGTGGGAGTTTTGAAACCTATCAAACCTGGAAGTCGCCTGCACATGACATTGAGTGATTTTATCAGTAATATTCTCTTGTTTTAAAAGTTTTTTTTTTAATTTTCTGAATCTAAAATAGTGGTCTGATTAGACTAAGGAGAGATTTGTCGCGAGAGTGAACATTTTATAACATTACCAAACCTTTATAGTTTTACACCTATATTTAACACATTAACGAAAATTATCTTATTTACACAGATAATTGTATCATAACATATTTATTTGATCTGCACAACAAACAAGACACTAGACAGTCAAAACAATAAAGTAGAATATTGGAAAATACCAATGCATATCCTGCAACTTCCTATATACCTACTGTAAGAATAACATTGCATAGAAAAGGTCTTCCAACAAAAATACACATCCTCAAATATAAGTACAAATTCCACGAACAATTGCTATCCACCGTACCATCAACGTCACCATAGCAATACAACGTATACATTACTGACAATGACACACAAAGATTATCTGACCTCACGTTAACTATTAATCATGGGACCGACAGCTGGGACCCGGATTCACGATTTCAAGGAACAAATTATATCCAATCGATTCAACATACGTCACATATAGTGTACTATTTTGTATTGGTAATTTGGAATCGATAAACGTAAAAGGTGAGTAAATTGGTTGTATTTGTTGATGCGCGTTCATCAATTATGGATAAGAAGGGTAGTTCCTACTCGTTCGACTGATTAATTCAAATCCATGAAACGCAATACTTGTGTACAATTTTGTATATCGTCATTTTAACGTTTCGTTTCTTGTAGATCGAATCGAAAAAGCAATTTTGATCTCATAAGTTCCAATAGTGTTTTCGGGATTGAAAAATTAGTATTTGTTAACTAAAAACCTATAGAATATAAATGAATTTGGAACCTGATAATATTAAAATTTTAGATATATGTACATGTACTACTTTTTTTGGAAAAATGTTGTACGTTTACGTTTTAAGTATATTCTATTTTAGGTCTCTTATTGTTTTGTACCTCTTTGATTGTAGTCCAAATTGAGTTATAGTTGCACTCTTACAAAATTACACTCTCCATAGATTACCACGATTAATGTTGTATATCTTTTCGATGCATATTTTAAACATTTTGCTTCCTACATTAAAACCACAGCAGACACAGGGGGGTGCGTAAAAACATCCCTTATCCACGGCTATATTATCACTGATAATACCAATAAATCCGGAAAGCGAAGGATGCACAAGCATCCTTGTGTATGTATACATATAATAATAAATAATAATAAATATTCCTGGACATTTAACACAGCGCCATCTAGTCCCAAACTAAGCAAGGCTTGTACTATGGATACTAGATAACTGATAGACATACTTAAACATACTTTTTTTTTGTAAATAAATACATACTATAGATAAATTAACACCCAGACAGTAGAAAATTACAATGTTCATCACATCATACTTTTCTGCTCGTGGGGATCGAACCCACACCCTCCGGCGCAATAGACCATTGCTGAACCACTACGCCAATCGGGTCGTCAAAATGTAATACAGGACATTACTCTCCTACTTACATTAGAGATCATATAGTTATATTACTTCCACGGTTTATCGATTTATATTTTTATAGTATATATTTATGTATATAGGTTTGAATATTAACACCCTAACAGTTATACTATACGTATGAAAAACGTGGCGTACTCTCGTCCTTTGATATTTTATTTGTAGTAGCGATCTTATCTCCCTACAGATCGCATGCGATATCCCAAAGTAAACGGTGTGTTCTTTCCCCACTCCACGAACTAAAACATGCCAGTGTTTTAGAGTTACACAAATATTATGGCACGTTTGATCTTCCCACAAAAATTACAATTGTTCTCTATAGCTCTATTTGTTGTCTATGGATTCTGTTTTTAACTATCTTTACCTGACTGGAACACATGAGTTGTCGAACCAGCCATCGCCGTTACCACAGACTGCAAATGCAAGACAAGTAAATCGAAAAAAGGACAAAGCTGTAAATCTAACATAGTTAGAGCCCGCGCATCTGCATTTGATCAAGTTTTACATATGACGGTAAAATATTTAATATCCCTATTTTAAGGGCTAAGGGACTCATTTTTATACAATCGGGTAACAATTGATGTTTTCTGACTATTGTTACATAGATTATCCGTTATAATAGTTCATTTGACTGCATTGTTATTTACACTTATATTTCTCAGATTTTCCATCATCACCACCGAGCATCTTTTATTCTAGCTCGACGTTCCCATCCGCTACCGACTGCACTAACACTTGCCAACATGTCTATAGACAATTTTTAGCACATGTGGCCTTTCCACATAAAAAAATCTTGTCTATGGTTTTTGTCAAAGACAACCCTTACCTCTCTGGACCGCATCAGATATCGTACGAGACGCCCTCTGAGTACAGCGAGCGTGTTCTTGTCCAGCTCCACGTTCCCACCCGCCACCGACTGCACTAACACTTGCCAACAAGGACATAGACAATTTATTGTACATGTGGGCTTCCCACATAAAAAAATCTTGTCTATGGTTTTTATCATAGACATTCCTTACCTCTCTGGACCACATCAGATATCGTACGAGACGCCCTCTGAGTACAGCGAGCGTGTTCTTGTCCAGCTCCACGTTCCCACCCGCCACCGACTGCACTAACACTTGCCAACAAGGACATAGACAATTTATTGTACATGTGGGCTTCCCACATAAAAAAATCTTGTCTATGGTTTTTATCATAGACATTCCTTACCTCTCTGGACCACATCAGATATCGTACGAGTCGTCCTCTGAGTACAGCGAGCGTGTTCTTGTCCAGCTCCACGTTGCCACCCGCTACCGATAGCATTAACACTTGCCAACAAGTCTATAGACAATTTATGGCACGTGTAGCCTTCCCACAAAAAAAAATTGTCTATGGTGTTTGTTATAGACAATCCTTACCTCTCTGGACCGCATTAGATATCGTACTAGTCGTCCTCTAAGTACAGCGAGCGTGTTCTTGTCCAGCTCCACATTACCACCCGCTACCGACTGCACTAACACTTGCCAACGGGTTAACGAGTTTTCTAGCAGACGAATATCCTTCTTTGCTATTCTGGAACAAGTGAAACAGTAGTTACTAATACTATAAATGCGGAAATAGCTCTGTCTCTCTGACTCTTCTTTATGCCTAAACCATTAAACTGATTTGGAGAAAATTTAACCCAAAAGGAAAAGCTTTTACCACAGAAAAACCATGGGAACAGGAGTTATATGAGGGTGGGCACAGCTAGTTGTTAAGATGCTGTTTTGTAAGAGCATATATTATCTTAGCCAGTTTTATTTGGCACAACATAGAATAACAATAAAAATTACTTTTACTAGATTTTTAAGCCTAAAAGGTATAAAAATTAAGTAGCAAGCAACATTGATATGTACAATTTGTATAGAAATTTAATGCCATATTTATATTGTAACTAACCTGTCAGCTAGCTGCATTTCAATGTCAATACCATCTTCTTTGTAATCAGGTAACTCTGAATCATTCATAGTTTCCTCAGCATCAGAGAATGTCATTATTGCCTCTGGATCTGTGGAATAAAAAATTCTTCCTTAATAATTTGAATTCCTTAATTACTCTTTTCTTTGTAGTATTCAACTAGACTATATTTAATAAAAGAAAGTTAGAAAACCCTTAGGTATGGTCTAATTCATTATTATTTTCTTACAAACTTCAAATACACAGAAATTATGTGGATGTTATAATAGAAGACAGGCAAAAGAAAGATGGATGATATGCACATACAGTTCCTACAAAGACGCAATGACATTGACACAATGATTCCTTACATTGGCAACTTGTAGAATAAAGAGTAGGAACCATGCATTTATATTGTAGTCATAGAACTATACACAAATATCCATATTGCTATTTCAAGATTCATCATTCTTTTACATGGAAAATATAGCAAAAAGCTTTTCTTACTTTATACTCATCTGAATATTATTGTAACTAAGTTGTATATAGAACATTCATAAGGTAGTCATAAGAGTAACTTACTTTTAGGCAAAGGCTGAACTGTTTGATCTGGCAACAAATGGTACTGTTTTAGTAACTGCCAGTGTACCATTAGACTTTTAGCAGTTCTCGTTGGATAGAACACATGAGGGTTCTGTTCCAATAGCTCTTGGAATTTCTCAGGTGCTGGGTGAGAATTCTGAAATAATACATTTAATATATAGATTCATATCAGCATAGAAATCCCAAATTATTTTATAAGTCTTATATTTGCAAAGAAATTAATATTCTGGGACGTTTAACACTACACCATCTAGTTTCAAAACAAGCAAGGCTTGTATAATGGTAACTAAATAATTGATAGACATACTTAAACATACATTTTTAGTATACATGCTATACAGATTAACACTCAGACCCACACTCAGAGTCAAATCCACACCCTTCAGCATAATTGGGTAGATTTTGGCCCATTGTGTTATCAAATAAAAAATAATAAACCTGTATTTCAATCCAATATACAACTAAAATCCTTACACTAGGCAGGGTCCCAAGCAAATCCTCCTCAGCCGTGGAATACAAGGCTTGCTGTTGTACAGCTGCCACAAGATCAGGGTGTAAGTTCCTCATAGCAGCAAACGCCACTCTTGAGATCTCAGCATTGTACAGCAAAGCATACCAACGAGATTGAAGCTCTCCCACAGTGAAACGGCATGAGAATTTGATGCCACGATGAACTGTACGTAAATCATTTGTCTGAAATATGAGTTTATTAGGTTTTATTATCATTCTATGACATTGAATTTCTTCATAAATATGATTAAAATAGTTGTATTTGAGTCTGTAATCTTACTTATAAATGTGCAAGTTTGTTTGTTTAAATTTATGTGGTTCAATCCCATTAATTACTGAGGGATTTAGATGAAATTTTACTGATAAGTTTTATAAGCTGAATTAGGTTGAATTAGGATAGGATAGGCTTTTTTATATCACAAGTAAAGCTGAAAACAGTTGCTGACCTGTTGAACACCTAAAATTAAGGCTAAATCATCAGTTGGTTTCCACCTTCCCAAATCCTTAGTGGATAACTGACTCAGCTGCCCCTTACGACGTGATTTACGGCCCATGCTTCCACCACCAGATATTTTACTAGAAGCTTTCCTTCGTTCTTGAACAGGAGCTATGGGTGTTGCAGGAGCACTCGTCATAGGAAATTCAGGTAATTGACTCGTGTATGATTGAGTACGCATCCTCTTTTCTCCTTTCCCGAGTGATGCACCCGGTAATCCCAAGCTGTACTCGACAAGCTCATCATCAAAACGTCGACGTTTTATTGATCTTGATGAACTGAAAGTATAAAAGAAAACGTCAATATTTACTCGAGCAGACCCAAAACTTAATCCTCAAGCAATTCCTATTTGTACCTGCGTCGTTTAGTATTGTCTTGGGCAGATTCAAATTGTGATGGCGTAGTCCCAGGATATTCGTTACTGTCAGATGCGTTGGATGGCGTAGCCGGAAAATCCATAATGCTAATATTAATAATTTGGTCAACAACGGTGGAACATTTTTTCAATAACAAAAATACGAATTACAATTTACAAACACTGTCAAGTTACTGGTGTCAATTATCAAACGTCAAAACAGATAACTAAAATTTTATAAGTACTACGATTGATAACTAGAACATTAAAAATGACACTTTCATGAAAAAGTGCATAAACCAAAGTGGGTGAGATGTTTTGATAAAAATTACTCAGAACCCACTGACATATTTTAAAATTATTCCCATATAAATTAAATGACATCCAGTGGACTCTGAATTCTGATTGCCAT
Organism: Phoebis sennae; assembly: GCA_001586405.1. Lineage (NCBI taxonomy): Eukaryota > Metazoa > Arthropoda > Insecta > Lepidoptera > Pieridae > Phoebis > Phoebis sennae. Next base: position 195,380 of record LQNK01000932.1, read on the forward strand.
ATACAAGAATGAAGAATATTCAATATATTATGTAAATACTAAATTGTCATTGTCAATTGTCAGTATAGTCGTATTTGAGGTTAGAACTTAGAAATTAGAATTATAAATATTGAATTTTTTCTGTAGTGTAAAGATATAACTATAAAATGGCTCGTTTAATACGAACGTTGTCTTTAAAGCCACAACATGTTATAGTAAGATTTTACAACAAAATCGTAATAACCGATGACGGATCAACTATCGTAGCTTTGCATAAGGAACAAGAATTTCCTTATGAATTTTCAAAACCGTTACCAAATGAAGAAGTCGATGAAAAATCAGTGCTCCGAATGTCTGATTACGGTGAAGTAAAAAGAGTGTTTACTCAAATGAAGCCTGAATTCGCAAAACAACAATTGTGTTCCCTCACCCTTACTACACCTCATCGTTGGTTCCCGAGAGGAAGAGACAAGAAGGCTAAGAAAACAGAAATGAATAGACCTTACTTATAAATTGTTACTGATAAATTATAGCTGTAGATTATATTTTAGTTTATAATATAAAATAAAAATAATATGAATTGTGTTTCTTTATTCCTTACTTACCCTTCTGATTGATATAGAGATATATTTTAGATTTATTTCTGTTTTTTATTTATTTTATTTAAAAAAATACACTTAGTATGATTTTTGATACTTTAATAAGGTCAAGCATTGCTATTGATCAACTTGTAATATATATCTTTGATATCATCAACAAGCAATAAGTGTCATTTTTATTATGAGTATGTGACTATAAAAATAAAAAAATATTTTTTAAAATAATTCTATTCATAACTACTGAAGTAAAAATTAAACTAAAACTTAGCTAAAATTTAACTTCAAAACATATAAAAAACTTGTAATATCAAGACGCACCTTATAATTTATATGCTAATGATAGTTTCAGGAGCAAATCAAACACTATTATTAGTGGTTATGTATCTATAAAAACACTGTTTTGATCTGACATAACCCTATTATTGTCTCCGGGGTCATGATGCTATGCCTATCCAGTGGCAATAATAATTTGAGACATTGTAAATTGTAATATTGTAGATTGAGCTAAATTAATAAAAAAATACAATATTTAAGAATAAATATTTTTATTTTAATGAATATTTTACATTCTTGCACATACACACTGAAGAAACAGTTTCTTGAGATTGATTAATTATTCTAATAAACATGGATAATATTGTCATGTCGAAGTTATATCTTTGTTTAAAAATACCTACTAAAATCATACTTTTCAGATCACATTTTCAATTCAATATCAATCACTAAAAATTATAAATAAAATTGTATACTTATCACAGTAACAAACAATAAATAATGTAAAGTATTACTCAAGCTTTGGTGATTAATATTTCTAATAACTAGCATGTCTACAATAAGGCATAGAGATTCAAAGGCTATATTTTCTACTTTTAATAAATTATTTGTTCAAAAATATATAATCTTTGCACAACATATCCAGTTATATTTGCATCACAATAATATTGCACTTTAATTTCAGAATAAACCTAATCTAAAATACACTCTTTAATGTTTTATGATAATAAATTCTATAAGGTGCTATTTCTAGGTGCATAGTTAAAATATAAGATTGTCAATGTCTTTGAATAAACTTTATCAATGTGTGATTCATTTATCATTATTATTTTATTATTACTTTTAAAGTATGCCAAGTGTAAATCAATAAATAAAAAATATGCATAATGGAACAAACATACAGATTCAAATATTCATAATAAACACAGACTAAACCGAGAATTCATAAAGATATCTTCCTTATGCTCTTTGATGTACATCATTACATAAATATTAATAGCCATAAACTTGCATCGTTATGCTTGTCATATTATTTTTCATACAAAGATCGTTATCTGTGATTCCCTTCTGCTTAACCTAGTGTTATTTTAAAAAGAGATTGAATTAATCCCGTAATCATTAAATAGCTTCATAGCACAAAATTGTCTTACAATTTGATAATATATAAATACTCATCAGCTAAAACCGAATTGAAATAGCCTTTACAAATGATGTAATATATATTTTAAACAATGAGTCAAGTGTAAGTGAAACCATTTCATTTATACCACTGTCAGCGCTCGCGTGCCGACGTCTACACGTGCAAGTCACGAGTTGGCAAAAAGCCTGATTGTAAACCTTGACATATTTCAAGAGGGCAATGACATACTTGCTCAAAATTACAAAAAATTTCGAGCCATTTGCAATCCTAAAAATCATGCCACAGCTGCCAGTCTTAAAAACCTTATTACTACAAAAATTAGGCGTCAATAAAGTAGATAATACCTAAACTGAAATCTAGTGTATTTTTGTACTTAATAAGATGATTCTGAACAGAAGCATTTTTATCTGAAAATAAGATATCCATAAAATTGTACTAAAAATATCTCGATTTCTAAAATATTCGTATAATCTTTGGTTTTTAATAATATTTTTTTTAGTAGGAAACAATGTAAATACTAGGTACTCAATTTGTAGAAACTGAAACCTAACACAGTGCTTAGGTCAATTCTAATATTTTTTATTGAATTCTACTCATTTTATTAATATATTCTATGAAGAATAAACTTTTTTATAATTTATATAATTTAACAGCATGATAAACTATGAATACCAATTGAATGGCACATGAGAGCTATTAACAATGTATTGTACTTATGTCCTTAATGATTAAGATTTCAAAACTACATATTTTAAATATTCAAACGACTACTATACAGTTTTAATAAAATATTATTTTTAACAATGCCTAATCGGTGCACAGCACATGACTCGGTATATTTCTATCAAAATTTAATATTTGCCAAGATCTGTTGACACATGATTCCCATTTAATGGTAGCGACTAGTGTAAGCTCGGTCTAGACTCCTTACGCGTAGATGTTGACTGCTGAAGTTATACGGGAGTCCGAGAACTGGTTCGAGGGGGGTGTTATGTCAGCGGACGCGGCAAACTCTCAGCTCCCTGTCGAGGTCCTGGAGTTGGCGGATGAAGCCTTCATTCGGGTGGATGTCACGGCGAGAACGGACGAGAGCCAGAGCTTCCGGCAGAGTCATGCCACGTTTGATCATGAGGAAGGCGAGCGCACATGTCGCGGAACGTGACACTCCCATTAAGCAGTGCACTAAAACACGACCTGTGAAAGAAATGGAAATGTTAAAAGCGCTATCACATTATTTGTAATTATTAAAAGTAGCCTCTGTCTATACTACTAACTATTCTATGACCTTGTATTATCACAAACACAATATCAAAATAAAACATAACAATAGAGGATTTTCATTGTATAAGTGATGATCTAATAGACATATTTATTAAAAATGATAAAAGGTAGAAATCATCAGCCAAAAAGAAAAAAATGTTTATTATTTATATTTACATTTCAAAATGTTCACCTATATATATTATTTTTTCATATTGACAACAAATTTTATGACTTGCATTGCAGTTAGTAAAAATCTATAAATTATTATATATGGAATATTTTTACAAATACTTTATAAATACAAAATGTTTATATAACTTACCACCCCTGCTAATCCCCTCATCAATGAAGTTTGCAGCAATATGGAAGTACTTGGATATATCCGTAGATGGAAGATCCATAAGCTGGAAGCCTTTGTAACGCAGGCCAGGACAGTCGCGGTAATACAGGTGATCAGTGTCTACTTGAGTGTAGCGTTTACCTTCAGCGGTGTTCAAGACATAGTTTATACCCATACGTCTAAGAAAGGCTTTATCTTTCGCCGCCACACTGACAACAAACATTATTACATTATTTTTATGAAAAAACATAGTTTTAGGGCTTCCTTACATTGAAATAAATATTGTAAGCCCTTTTGACATGCTTCTTGTGAAATTAAATAAGTGGTGATAAAAGTAAGTAAAATAAAAAAGTCAAGTCAAGTACTAATCATAGACTAAATATAAAAACCTTCTATTTATATGATTTCAACTTGAAGTAATCAGAATCAAATGGATAGGTGAAATGGATACATGAAAAACAAACTTACGCATCTCCAACAAAAAGCCCCGGGTAGACCTCATTTATATCAGGTGTGGGAGTATATGTGATTCCGTCCAGTGGCCTTGACCGATATGTTGATATGGAGCTCAACACGGAAGATTGGGATCCTCCATACATCTGCGCATATATTTCATTATTAAAGCAACTACATAAAAACTGACCCATTTCTCTCAACACTTTCACTTCATAAATCACAAATCTCTACAATCATTACACACATAATTACATATCTTAATTATTGTTTGAATTGGAGCAATAAAAATGTTTAATGTATTCAATGAAAATTGGTAAAAACAACAAAGGTAAGCAGTAATATCAATTAACTATCATTAAAAGAATCTTAATGATGTTTTGTTATCAAAAGCTTATGTTCTGAAAGCCACAAACACTGGTGAAAACAAAGCACACACAATTGTATTATTATGATAAGTACCGTTGAACTTCTTAGATGTGATCCTACCCGGAGATCTTTTGCTGCACTGTATGAATGATATCTCGGGTATAGCGAGTACTGCCAATAGAGGTTTTAAAATTTAGTGGTCAAGCTACTCTTATTAATCATACAAATTAATATAATAGGGAGTGCAAAATTTTGAATAGTGTGTGTGTAACTGTGTAGTATGACTGTTAATAAATGGCAACTAATTTTTTGAATATTAATAATTGGTTATTGATTTTGAGCTACAGTAAGAAGAAAATTCTTAAAATAATACAGAGCACTTTATTATTATGAGAAATTTAATATAATTATTAATCTTTATTTGCTAAAATTTATGTGGCAATAACCACTTCTTTCTGGTGCTAAAATTTACTTAGATAAATATTATTAGTTGGTGTGTCTAATTTTAGAATAACTTTAAGTATAAATTTCAAAATAAGCTTTGCAATTCCTTGTACAAATAACCAGTAAATTATTTTATTATTGTTTTCTTATTCACTGAAAGATAAGTACATTCTATACAACATCCTGATCAACAACTTCTAAATATTAAATAGAGTTCTGTGATTCTGTCAACATGAGGAACATTATAATCCTTTGACTTTTAAATTGATTTATTTTAAGATAACAATAGTTATAGATAAAAATAAAGATGTATCATTTACGTCGTAGAAAAGTGATATGCCTCCTTTAGATGGCTCATAGTCTCGACCTTGAATCGATGACTGTTATGTTACAAAAATAGTTCTAGGCTATTAAAATCTATTTTTATTTTTTTATTAGCAAAAGTTTAAGAGTACATTGAAATATGTATGACGTTCTAAATATGAAATAATAATTTACTTACGGAATCCCTGTAACTCATCTTGGTACGACTTCAGAAACTGAAATATCTTACAATAACTATATACTTTGTATTTTTAAAACTAGTCACTGTGACATATACTTAAGGCTGGTTTTGTACTTTAATATTTTAAACACTACGATGATGTACTTAAATAATAAAAATATTTAATAAGTATGTAATTTAAAATATATTTAAAATCCTACGCCGTCTTCCACAAATCGTAACATGACAATGACAAGAACTGTCGTGCACTAGAGTACTAGACGTCTACCATAGACACGCTGTAGATTGAAAATCCACGGACAAAACGAAATAAAAAAACTTATTCAAGACAATCAAATGGCATGAGCAAAATGATTTTATATCTTTTTAACCAAAGATATCTCTGTGATAACTTTACCTTAGTATTTTAAAAATATATTTAAGGATGACGGTAAAAGCGTAATTTGTTATTCCAAAAGCGATTAAAAAAAGCGAAAACTTATTGTAACTTAAATATAGATTACTTTAAAAATTATTTATTTACGGTTTTCAAATATTTTTCGTTGAAATGTGCGAGATGATTTTTCTTTTTGCTAAATTTCATGTTTTTAGTTAATGCGAAAAACTGTATAGGTTCAGGGAAAATACAATATAGGCGGTTAAATCTTTTGATGATATATTTTACCAAGAATTTTGATTTTTACAGTGGAAAACAAAAATAATATCCAATTAATATTAATTAGAATGTTTATATCATGTTTAGAAATAAACTGATAGATAGCAAAGTGTTTTTAAAAGGGTTAGTTTTAAGCAGATAAGATCTATGATGCTTTTAAAACATTAAAAAAATATAAATAATCTAAATTCCACGCAATTTTTCGACTAAAATAACGAATATTTTGTTATCTGTATTGTTTAAGCTGTACTGTCAATTGCCAAAGTCATTACACTGACAGATTTGTATTTTGTACGCTTGATTACTGAATTCAGAAAAAAGCGTAGGAGTGATTTTGTTAACTAATACTGTGTAAAAGTAGTGAATGAAGTATAAAATATTTTCAGCTCTTATAGCTGAAATTTCATGACGAAGAAGTTAATACCAAACTTACATGAAGATGGATGACAAAGAAGAGTTGCATCTAACCTCTCAAGAATTACAAGTGCTATCAGAGCTTGACAGGTGCCGCCTTCTTGTTATTGTTTTTAAACAAAATTTCTATCAATAAAATGAAGATCTACTTCATTTTATTGAGAAAAAATTAATTCATTTTTGCTTTAAAATATTTATGTTTTGCATATTAGTTTGTACCCTGGTCTGCCCAGCAAACATTAATCAAAACAAGAAAAATTGTCCTTGTAATAAAGTTTTGTACTCTATGTATTTAGTTTTATAAAGATAATTCTTTTTAAAAACCGTCTATCAAATTGGTATAGCTTATAAAATACAATGGTTAAGTTAAATGATGTATATCATTATACTGTAATAACAACTATATCATAAACATTATCTTTATATGGTTTATGTACCCCAAGTTTTGTACATGTTCTTTTTAAGAATCTGCATAGCATTTAGTATCAAAAATAAAAATGTTTTAAGAATATTTCTGAGCCCTTTACAATCCCTGCATGATTCACATATTTAAGTCCAATATAACATTTACCAAAATTTTGTAATATTGTATTTCAGTCGTCAATTTGGGTTCTTGAAATTACGAGGCAACGAACATGGCAGGACTCGAGCTCTTGTACTCAAGGCCGTCAAGTATCTCGAAGGAATGCTGGTTCAAGTCAAGGTATTATCAATGAGGTCTCAAAATTAGACATTCTTATCACCATTATATTATTAGAACATGCATATAAGGTGTTCTAATAGAGAGGCTGTGGCTTTTAATCCTGGTGGAGATGTGAAAAAATGTCTTAGTCTGGCAGGATATAGATAGTTCCTTCTAGCTTCTAAATAAAAATTTAGCAGTAAAAGAGATAAAGTATACACCCCATTGTTCCAATATTGAATATGGGACCATACTTTTTATACATCAATTAATTCCTTAATACCTATAAAGGTTTAGAATATCAATCTTCTATTTGTTTTTTTTATTATTTAATTAGAATCCAGAACCAGAAAACTCTGCTCCCTCTGGTTTATATATTTTATAATGCCTCGAAGTGTAAATTAAATGAATTATTTGTGAGGTTGAAAAATATTAATGTTATTGCATTGAAAGATAAAAATTCAATAAAGATTCTTTGAATTTTTTGTAAACCCTTTTTCTCTTTACTAGTAAAGTACTGTATTAGAAAAGTATTTGTATAATTTTTTGTTTTATCAGTACTGTAATATGCTCAAAACATTGAATTTTATATCTATTTAATTAATGTTTCTTGAAATGCTCCTTTAAATTATTCATATTTATTTTTAAGGAGGAGGAAAGAGCATGTTCCCCCGGGGCCAGAAGAGATATCTGTATTGATCCAAAGACATATTGTAAATTGGGTCATTTCCATCTACTATTGGAAGATTATGCAAAAGGTTTGTCACTGTGTTTCATGTTAATGCTATATTTATATGAAAACCACTAAAAATTGTTTTCGTAATACATTAAAGAATGAGTCTTACAAAAAAGCATTGAATGTCTGGAATTATCATATGGTTGGAACATAAACGTCTAACATATTATGCATATGTATAGACCTCTGTATAATATTATATCTAGAATATTGTAGAAAAACTAATTCATGATCCATTGCCAATAATTGAATTGATGTTCATGGATAATGTTATAAGGATAGTGGATGAGCAATTTTAGGTGCATTAGCTTTTTATTTATTTAAATCAGGATATTGACATTATTTCTTGCTATACTACATTTGGTTAGGAACAATTAAGTATTAATTTTATTGAGATGACTCATGAAATATTGTAAATGTAAATCTTTATTCATACATTAAACAAACCTGATAACACGAAATTAGTAAATCAAAAAATCTTCTAATTCAATTTCGCAAAAAGAGGGATTCATAAGGTGATAGCTTAGGACCAGGAGAAAGACATAGGATCCTTTTAATCCTGGAAAAGGCTTAAATACACCATTGAAACCGCGGGGCACTTACTAGTTACTTACAAACAACAAAACAATTATACACATCTTCTTTTCATATGACTATCTTAAGGAATAAATTAAAAAATAACAATGCACTTATAGCTATTTAAACTGTTTTTTGTTGCAGCAATGTCAGCATACCAGAAGTTCTATGCTCTGGAGCAGGACAACTGGAAAGATCCGCTGTTCCTGTATGGGTTGGGCTTGTGTTATTATCATTATAATGCTTTTGACTGGTAAGTGCATGTATCAAAGTTCAAATAAAGTATATAGACTTATAGAGTCACTTGTAAACAGTGATAACTTCAATGGAGTAGAACATATGAAATTTATTTATTGGCAATAAATAATGTTACCCTTATTATAAGTAACACTGTTTTGCTCTGTAGCTATTAAGAAACAGTATGATATAATATTGCCAAATAGTTTTTCTTAATTTTCATAAGTCTTCTTTTTAAATCAATTATTTATGAATCAGATGTATTAAACTATAAAATACTCATCAATATGATATAATCCGTGAGGAGGTTTTACTTTTTATATCATTAAATACTTGGTATTGGATCTACTCTAAATGATTTTTTTGACTAGTGCCATAGAAACATAAAAAGAAAAATATAACTAGGAATGTTATTTGTACTGATAAAAATGTGCAGAAATATTTATTTATGGTCAAAAATTGCACAAACCTTTATTTATTTATATAATTGAGAAAACTAGACAAAATAACTTTAGTGTGGTTAACATTTTCTTTATTTTACTTATGAGAATAAAAATTAATGTAAATATAGTAGTATTTAATTTGTTTCTTTAAATGTAAAGTTTGTATCGAGTATGTAGGATTTGAAATTCTACATACTTATGGCTGAATTTATTTGTAAAAAATAATTTTGATATTTTAAATGAGAAAGTTTTTAGTTAAGCAATTTCTATTTTTCATTTTGCACAGATTGCCACACATTAGTGCTTTTTGTTTTTAAATTTATACTAAACAATGAGCCTTTGATGCTTTAATAAATAAAGTTATTATTATTATTATTATTAAATAATTTCCAGAACATTAATGCCCTATGTCTATGTTAATTTTTCATATACATTTTACTTTGTTAAATTGTTACTGTATGTGGAGTTAATTAAATGACTCATTATAAAGGTCCTAAGAAATTAATTTCTGCATTTTTGCTCACAGTTAACACTTAATATTTTTATTTTAATAATTAATTAACAATGCAAGTATTATGAAAAGCAGTAATAAAATTAAAGACCATTATGAAGTTATTTGCTAATCATGATTTATAGTATGCTTCATTATAAAAGGGTTTTATAAGTTTTGAATTTATAATGAGCACATAATTGAATTAGAGTTAAAAAACATAATATATGTATTATGCACTATAAATTAGCAGGTATATGGAAGTCGTGCTGTGACGCTTATAATAGCTGAGAATCAACAGGTGGTTCATGTTGTGTTACGCTAAAAATTGCAATGTGTCGTATTAAATTAATTATACTACAGCTTTCCTTTTATCAACCATGTTGTTATGCTGTTTCTAAGTCATCAAGTACTGGGTATTTATTATTGAAGCAAATGGAAATCACATAGGTATTTCCAAGGTAATTCTGTTTTACACTTTGATTCTAAATTACCTGAGACATGGGTTTTTCTTATTGCTCGCGAAAAACTTTATTGTTTATTTAATTAATATTTCCTTAAATTTTACTTGCCCAACTAAAATTTATCTCATATTAGGGAAAAATATTTAAAATAAATATTAATATAGATTAAGAAATCCTTAAAGTATAGGAAAATATCTTAATTTGAAATTCTTATATTTTTAAAATATTTTTTATAACAAAACCTTGTTTAAGAATATATTTATAATTATAATAATAAAAATTAAAAACAGTATTATTGCAAGAACCTTCTCAATTTAAAACAAATTTTAAATTAATATTTAATATATGTAATATATTTTTTCAAGATGTTTGACTGTTAACAAAAAATACTATGTTGAATTTTCTTCACTTAAGTAATATCTTAATGTAAAAAATATTACAAAATGTATTAAAATTTTAACTTCAAATAAAATGTTCTTGATATATTTATATTTCTGTCTTCGGAAGTAGGCGGATTTGTGATGAAAATGTGTACCTATCTATGTCGTGATTCACCGGACGTAGGACAAACGCGGGGGAATCGGTAGGGCCGGCGGGGGGCGGGCCGGCCGCGGTAGGGCGCGGCGGCGGGAGGGTGCGGGGCGGTGCACGTTGCAGCGCGAGGTCGTCGCTCGCTCGCGCCGCGTACTGCCAGTCGGGAGCGGGATGCGGTGACGTAAACTGCACCGGCGCGGGCCGCTAACGTAGTGTAGGACGGGACGTGTTGTGTTTCGATAGTTTCATGAATCGAATGCCTGCTCTGAACCATCCTGTGTGACTGTGCTTGTGCTGATACCTGTGACGACGCCCCCGCTCTTCACTACGTGGGCCACGGCGACCACATCTGCTCTGGATCCGAGAATCCCCGAAATGGTGAGTGCGGTCGAAGCTCCCGATCGCGGTTTGTTTACGTCGGCCCTTGTGCTGCATCTCTCTCTCACAACCTGCCGCCCGTAATCCCTGCGTCGCTTTTGCGCGCGACTCTTTCTATTTTGTTTTGTTTTCCAAAATCCAGACACCTACGTCGACGGCTCCGAAGCTGGTCCCGTCGAGGGATCGCGTTTTTGTTTGTGTGCATGCTTAGCGCATTTTTTGTAGTGTCTTTTCGCAGGTAGCCGAGGGATCCTCCCCCAAACGCTTATCTACACGGGTATCGCAAAATGACGACAAGAAGTGATGAATGTGCAAGCGAATAATGAGCTTGACGTTGCATAAAATGTAGGTCGATGGTGTGTGGCCGCTACAGTGGTGCACGCGATGTCGTGCCGCTCCCTTCGCCTAGCCGCTGCCGGCCCTTATTATGAAATGTTTGTTGTAAGTGATTCTAATGCTCATTAATCAATATGAAAGTGGAAATATTGAAAATAACGCCATACAACATCGATACCTTTCTAATCCATAGTACGATGCTATTGTAACTTGTCACAAATCGAGATATAACATGTGTAGGTAATACGCCCATAATATTAAAAGCAACCGCAAAAAATGTGGTCGGAACCCACATCCGTTCTATTGTCATTCGTCAGGTATGTTTCTTTCCGGCCCTTTCAAATAGAAAGTATGGAAAGCGTTTAAGTATATTTTACTACAGATTTAGCCATTCACGTTGTCGGTATCTCAGTGCCTCGATTCACGCGACGAGCGTATCGTAATTATTACGTATAGTCACAGGAAAGTGAGTCATGTTGCCATACAGCCGGTAGTTTCGCGCAATTTTGTACGCGCGTCATTGGTTCAGTGGGACCGGTAGTGCGGCTTCGACGATATGCTCGGAAATTCAATGAGAACGATTAAACAATGCATTGTATCATAACCGGGAAAACCACACTCACACTGTCTTGGCACAATCGCAATTTATAAATATTTCAATGATTCCCCGTATTTATCGCTAAACACACAGATTCTCAGATTCGATGAAAAAACGTAGATTAGGTGCGTTTCTGGAATATATATTACACTAATTAACATAATGATCGGTGACCGGAACTTGTTAGTAATTTGACCTCAGCACGGCAACAGGTATAGCGGTGTAAAAAAAGATTTTTATTGTATTTCTAAGACTCCATCAAACGGTTTCACCTTACGTTCTATGATCGGTTCACCATCCAATTGCTATCGCAACCGGTCCGCGCATTATCACCGCTATCCGCCGGCTAACGGTATCTTATGGATCCCAGAGAATAGACTTGCGTAATTTATAACAGACTTGTTTTCCGATCCCTTCGCTACAAGTTTATTTACGTCAATACAAACGAAATAAACATAATATTCCGGATTTCACTATAATATGCATTGAAATTATTCATTTTATACCATTATAATTCATAAATTCATATAATAGTGATGATATACGAATGTTCTAGTCGGGCTACAAATCGAAACGGACCGCTTTTGAAGGATTATACGCTTACATTATTATTCCAGACGCACATTTTCGTCTAATATGCGAATGAAAAGAAAAAATAGGCATGGATAAAATCACGTAACTGCAACCTTACTTGACTCTTTAAATTCCACGAACTCATAGGATAATAACGCTTTTAGATTTGTTGATTATCTACCGTCGTCTACGCTTAGTTTCCAAATAAGATGACATTCTTGGAAGCGCTGTAACAAACGTTCAAAATCTCTGTGTAGAGATAAAAAAATATTTATAAGCACCGTTTCATTTCGTTCCACGAAAGCTTTCGAGCTTGCATCTTGACAATTTGGACGGACTTGAAAAATATTAAGGTCTATTATTCATGGCCTTTCAATATACGGGTATTTGAACTCAGAAGTTCTTAAGAACATATGGCTTGAAACTTTTTTGTATTACGCAATGCTTATTCTTTTACGAGTCCAGCTGCTGAAGTTGAGGTATTTGTGCGATAGAAATGCTAAGTAATAAGTAATCAATAGCAGCTTGCGGTGGCGCGTGCGGCGCAGGTGTCGGCCGGCTGCTGTTACACCTGTCGTCGCATCAGCTGCTTCTTGCTAACCTTTGTCCTACCACACTAAACTATGCAACAACCTCGTAGCAACTTTGTTAGAGGAACGAAACAAAGGAATACACAGTACCTAGAGCTCAAATCTTTCGTCTTTCTTTCGGGATTATATCTTACTTGTTAATATATTTCAATAGGTGCCTTCTACGGATATTCACCCGGATGAAAAACGCTCTCATTAATAAATTTAGTTTCAAACTTTATATATTGTAATATATGTATAGTTTATTCGAGAAAATGTCTAGAAATACACCTGGATCCACGTATACATAAGTTATTCGATTTCAGTTAGCGAAAATTCAATGAATATGTTATTTGCCATTCTATTGTATAGATAATTATTAGGTTACGTAATCGTATGACATAATGAAGAGCCTTCGATACGTGGAACACGTAGTAACAGTTTATCGGGCCTAGCTTATCGCCTGTAGTAACTGCACGTATAATTTACACTTTAATAGTATTGTACACTATTGTTTTACTACTGCTAGTACTTGTGGCCAAGGATGTTTCAGTTTCATGCCGACTAGAATGTCTTGTCATTTATTTCGAATTAGCTTGTGAACACGGTTTCGGTCGCGTCTATAGATCAAAAAGGTATCTTATTGCCTAATCCAGGTAATAGTCTATCTCTATATTTCACCAAAACCTGTTCAGTAATTGCAGCGTGATTAACACTCAAACATCCAAAGTTGCACATTTATAATGCTAGCAGGATTATTGTTAAATTATTTGTTATTATTATTTGTACGCTCGAATAATATTTGTTACATAACAACTAAGAAGTACTTATTGTAAAAGCACTACAGATAACAAAAAGTAAACTGCATGTAAAAATGTGCAGCTCCAAATATACTTACAAAGACAAAGCGAAGCAAGAGTGCATTGTTCCTCATTGCTCCATACAGGCCCCGTGGCAATTAGAACAGGTAGTTACGTATTTCTACGAAATCGTGAACAAGAATCAAGCCAACCTGTATAATCAGTCCTTGTTGCAGCTGTACACACTCAATACGTACACAATGTCTATCTTATATTGGTACTTACCTCGTTTGTTGGATTATGTGTCGCTTGTAATACTATTTGTTACGAATACCTCACATAAAAATGTAAATGTATATCGTATCTTGAGGCTCGTCTTTGTTGTTGATGAATCATATCAAAAATATTTAGTATTTGCATAATATATGAAGTAGTCAATATAAATAACGATATTATATCTAACTTGTGTATCTTAATGGCTAGGTCATAAATTTTTGAATTCCAAAACTCCATAACAAAACAGTTGACATTGGGATCGCATCATATGTACATATTACATAAAAAAATATATTTGAATTAATAAACTTTAAAATGTGGACGGAAAGTCCGGTCGTTCATTTCGTATGACTTAGAAGTCTTTGACATCATATTTCTCCCTTTGTCGTGTCAAAGCCCCGAAGACGTTCTGATGTAGTTTTCATAAATGGCAAGTTTTATGAGGGCCGGTTATTTATGAAGCGTTCGCGTGCCGTTCGCGTAATGCGATCGTGCAATCGACTCGCAGATGTATCGCACAACGCAACGCATCCGACCTTGCTCCTTTTAACGCAGTTTTAACAGTCAATCTAGTGTATTGACATTGTTTCCATGTTGATTTTCGTTATTTTGTGTTAAGCAGATGTTGTTTGCGTTTTATTATGCACCTGCTCATCTTAAATAGTTATGTATATATCAATGTTTTGTGAGTGTATTACCAATGTAATTTTAAGAAATTCATGTATATTTTATCATTAAACCAAT
>LQNK01000932.1:210596-222142 GCA_001586405.1 Phoebis sennae
CGCTGGAATTTCCGCGAAAAAATCGGCGCGTCACAGCACGTCACTGGGTCGCCCGACGTCATGGTACAAGGCCGCGGTCTATACTCTATAACCAATTTTGACTTACTTCCTTACAAAATTTGAATACACGTGTATGTTACAAAATGTCATTACTATGACTATATTCTACTAGTCAAGAACTAAATGCAATGTCTAGAACATCATAGAGATGTTGATGCATTCACGTGATTAAACTTCATGTACACATTTTGTTACAAGTTTTTCATCGTAGGTACCTTCGATCATAGCATACAAGGTTGATTTACACTTATATATTAATTCCCTACTTCAATGATGTATGCCTTTCTCTAAAAAATAATGATTTGGAATGTCATGACAACTTAATCCGTGAGTCAGGTCAATGGCGTTTGACACAAACTAAATCCAGTGATTACAATGCAAGGTCTCCAACAGGCATTTTAGTCTTGTAATAATTAATACACCACTTTTAGGACTCATAAATCCGCATAGAAACCGATCCTGTACGTGTACGTTTATTGGTTTCAAAATGTACTCACATTTATCGTGTATTTTATTTTAACATACCCAAAATTCCTACTATCAAAAGTGATTGTGATAACAAACAAGTTCGCCGGATACGATTTGCGTAGGTGAGAATTTAGTTATCTGTATAATGCGCGAAATAAATTTTAGTTATCGCAAATTGCGTAAGTAAACAGATCGTACGTTACGTACTGTGAAATAATACAGATAACGTGATAAAGCGTTTACTACTCACGCTAGTTACTATTCCAAAGAGTTTATATTTAAAGGAATTAGAATAAAAAATAAAAATTGTGAGGTCCTGTTAAGTCATGAGGTACAAACGTTACGTTATCCGTATGAGTCACGGAGCATAGTTAACAATCCGACGAGTGCTTACGATCCTCCATACATAATTATGATACAAGAAAACCGTTCTCACGGATGTCGATTCGTGCTTACTTAGCTAGCGTATAAGCTTGTACAATAGGCATTAGAAAGCGGCCGGTGACCACAAAAAGGGAGCATTGGAAGGGCTCCGTTTCGACTGAGTCGCGTCTTGCGACACGGTGTTACGTCACTGTTGAACGATAACCTCTCCCCGCGTCCCACGGTCCTACAGTACCTACACTGAGCCCCATACGCAGAATCGCCAAATACGAAAGTCTATTGTACGTCGAACAATCTCTGACGTTGATGCCTTCTAAATTTTCACAAAGGGTTCAACCCTTCTAAATCGCAACGTTAGGGATGGGGTATAGTTTTTAATTTCCATGCATGTAAATAAGTATTGGACTTGTTAGGACACTTGTGAGCCGCGAGTTGCAGGGAAGTCGTCAAGGGCACTCTATTTTGTAATGTAATAATAGTGTTCAATGTTGAGCTCTTTTTGTGTTAGGGGAGCATCGTTTTGCATAATTCTTTGTACATTTTTGACAACATGTTCGATTTTCGAAGTGCAGAATAATATTTTGGAACGTTTTCAATGCTCACTAAACTGAGTAAGAAACAAGAATTATAATGTTTATTTAACGACCACATAAAAACTCGTTCCCATAATACGAAGCGGGCGTATGTGATAATCTGTTGTTTTAAACATTAATAAAACAGTTCTAGAAACCAGTCCGAAGAAGCCTGTATTTGTTGAACGCGAAGGTTTTTTTATAAGCGCATCAGGCGTACATTTCTAGTACTGGAACAGAATGCAGTTGTACCGAGCTAACTTCCTCATTGCACGGCCTCGCAGGGTATAATAATAATCTATAGTTCTATAGTCTTAGGTACATTAGCTTCTATATATGGTAGCAAATGCATAAGTTTACTTGTCTTCACATATGAGCATACCTTCGTGTTCATGCTTTGATTGTTAAGTTTAAATGTTGTGTTTGATTTGGATAGCATTAATTTTTTAACATTTAAGTTTATTGTATTGAAACTAAGTAACCTTTCCTACCTGCGAGCTAGAAGCCTAAAGTACCGTAAGGATGGCCTCTACGTGGCCGGTCACTCCAAGCGGAATAACCGGCTCGTATCTAATGTTTCCTTACTTTAATGCAAACAACTGCCTTTCGATTCAATAACTTAGCGCTACATTATTTTATGTCCGTTAGAACATAACACCTGGATAATTTATGACATTTCTGGTAGTCTTGCTGTTTATTTATCACGGAATGTTGTTCCTAAAGTGATGTTTACTATACATATAGCATTTTTTATTTTAAAATTCTATTAACATGTTGATTGGGATAGATTTTTTTAAGCTTAGCAAACTAGGTAATTGCTTTTTAACATTAAGAATCCTAAGCAAGGTTCAATGTATACAGGTCACGGCAAATATGCTCGGATCTGCCGTAGCCATGAAGTTAGAAATACTCTGCTCATAATCCGAAATAGATATTGCATGAGACGCTAGTATATGTTAGAGTATGAGTGGTAGTTATCGAATCGTACGAAAGTAGGTCAACATGTATGACGGCAGCGATAAATGAGCCCTCGCTCGTTCATTATCAATTTGTGCAATACAAGTGAGCCGCTGCCTTTTAACTCAAATTTGTACAATGTATGAAATACTTCATGACACAGTTCGATCGGAGTTATACACCCATCGATCCAGTACGAACAAAAGTGAAAATGTAGTTGAATTGCAACCGCGAAATTGGTACGAGGTCAATTCAAAATATCAGGATATCTATATTATAAACGCTGCAAACTAAATTTACTTTCATTCCTGTTAGCATTGTTGGCGCAAGTATGTTTACATAAACTAAATGTTACTACAGCGATTGGTTTGGTCTTATGTTTATTGGAATTGTTTTATGTTGCAATTGTATTTCATTTGTGTATGAATGTAGTGTAGACGTTATTACTCTAATAAATATTGGCATTTATTACTCAATATAATCAAGTGAATTGTCAGTATAGTTCATTGGTCCCTATACATTTAAATCTCTACGCCACAATAATGGATTCGCTTTTAGAATGGTCGCAAAAACTGATGTTTTTTTCTCTTTGGCTACCCAAAGATATTTAAAATATCGTGTCATTCACTTCTGTGTGTCATGCTGCTGAGCCAAAAAGTATTTTTTTTATTTTGGCAACTGCTTGCAAACGATCTTTCCGCCATAAAAATAAATTATACCGTTAAGCTTTTGTTTATTTTGCTTTGTATTCTATGTCAATTGGTTCCCCAATAAAAATAAAAAGTAAAGACTATGAATCTTAATTGAGAATAATTTATAATTTGCTCTCTGTTTTAAGAATTGTTTTGAATTTCTTTTTCGACAACAACTCAATTGTTTTGAGTATTTTTTGTTTTGTTCTAAACGTGATATAATTTTCTTCAGAGCATTAAATACATTATTTATGCATAAATGAGGCCAAGGTGTTTCTGACACGTTTTAAATACATTTAGATTGATAACAAGCAAACTTAAATGCAGTTCGCGTTGCATTCAGTTGCCGTGGTACCAAGGTCGTGATGCAATGTGGTCAGGTGAAGTGTAGGCACGGTAACGTTGAATAGTTGAATGCATCGCGTCATTGCGTCATTTATATTGTACTCGTCATTATCGTAGGTAACAATAAATTCATTAATGACTTATTGCTTTAAATATTATACGATGTTTCCGGTTTGTAGAAACAGACAATATATTTACCGCTGTAGCCGGCACGTTCTTGTTGCCAAGCGTTATAGGATCGATAACACATTTCTATTACGAGAATGTTTTCTACGGTAATATATTTTATAACAATAACAATAAATCTCTTCTTCAGTTTTATGAGTGTATGTTTACACGACAGCTACTCAAAAGAAGAAATAGGTGAGCTTTAAAAAACTAAATTCATGTGTTCTAGATCTTGAAGCATTCCAAATGCTCGCATAAAAACATTGACTTGACCTCGGAATTTCTTTCGTGACCTGGTCAATCTCGTTTCAATCCCTCGCGTTAATGGGGAAGTGGGTTATTA
The DNA here is from genome assembly GCA_001586405.1 of Phoebis sennae. NCBI lineage: Eukaryota > Metazoa > Arthropoda > Insecta > Lepidoptera > Pieridae > Phoebis > Phoebis sennae. The sequence goes on from LQNK01000932.1 coordinate 214,586, forward strand.
TTACAATTAACTAACATTCCCCTTTGGCTGGCGACGTCGTGGGAAAGGTTCGTTCTTACCGCGGGCTAGATCACGTGGCCCAGCACATGGGGGCGCGCCTAACGACTGCTTACTTCAGTTATGTAAAATGTTATGCTGTGGCGAACGACGACTGAACTCTATAAATAGCGGTCGATCCGTCCTTGAGCCGCGCGAGTGCGCAGAAGTAGGTCAGGCCGAGTCGAGCCTCATGCCGGTGTTCCTTCCTCCCCCACACTCCTCGTTTCCCTCCCCGGCAACACCTCCCGTGTACCAACTGTACAGCTGCAATGTTGGCAAAGCGAGTGAAGCTTCCGCGTCTATTTCGTAGCCGTCTGTCTTCAAAGAACAGTTTTAGATCAAACTTGCGCCTACATAAATAATAATGAAATTTGTTTAAGCAAATCAAAACGATACCAGGCAAGGTTGTCTAAATCTGAGACTGTATCCAAGATAAACATCTCATGAATAATATCCAATATCTTTTTAAAGGAGATACTTTAGGCCAGGTGCTTAGTCTGCTATTGTTAATGTTGTTATTTTTTATGCCGGTAAAATATGCTCGCAATTCAAATGCATACGTATTAAATCGCTCCTGCGAACTTATTATAATAATTTCGTTACCTGAACGTATTGATACCCCGTTTTTGCTGGCAGGTAGCAGGTCGGATTAAGTCCTTGCTCGAGGTTAAATATATATTATATGGTTGGATTATATTTTATAATTTAAAAGGAGACGTGCAAAAATGTCTAAGAATGAAACACAAGTTTTTAATATATTGTTAATACTTGATTATAAATTCTGTGAATATTTCTTTAACTATTGTAAACACTTACTTAAACATAATGTGCTGTTATTAAAATTGTAACCTGTAATTAAGAAAATTATGGCTACTCTTGTCATTGTTTTTAGAGCCTACTTCATAATTGTGATTTTCTTAACGAAGCGCTGAACCGGTTTCACATCAGTCTTTGTCAGTTATTATCTGTGGAGCCTCACAAATTGAGCATGAAGTGTAAAGTAAACATGGTCTACCGGTGGGTAATGAGGATATTTAATGAAAAGGCGTACAAGTGTAAGAACAATGTCATGCTATCGAAGCACAAAAACATCCTTTGATGTCCTGACGCGATCGCTTTGCTCAAAACCTGTCGGCCGAAGTATACAATACTATATACCCTTCGTAAGGGGAGTTAAATTACATCTTTTAGACCTTTTGTTCTTATTTCTGAACATTGTTAGAGGACAAACAATAAAAACAATTTTCGATGGTAACATTACAATTTCTTGCGTATTGTTGGAAAAGTTAAATGTAGCACAAAAAATGTCCTGTTTGACGATAATTCAAAAGTTTTGTTACGTAACAATTATTCTTTTGTGTTGATATTGCCTGGCTTCATTTAAAATAAAATTGTTAAGAAGAAATTTTTAAAAGTTACATTGCGTAATATTTTTTCGTTGTTAGAAGAGCGATACACGTGCATAAGTAATGTTAGATGGAATTAAGTGTACGTGAATGCCGCTACGGACGTCGTCGGTGAAAGCTCTTGTCCGCTTGTGTGCGTATGTAATCGCCGCTTAATTTGGTCGGTGGTATCGTATACAGGACGCCACCTGCCTCACTCCTTTGTTTCGACTCGCAAATGTCAGCCGAGGTCATCTAAATAAAGTTATACCCGAATGCGTCCGATTCGGAACGCGATCGCTGTCTAGACGTTGCGTTGCATCGTCCGATCGATTGCACGAACGAGCCTCAGACGGTCATCGACCCCGCGGGCGCATCGGTGACGTTACGCTCCGGTGATGCGCTCCTCAATATCCACGTCCACGGATGTTATGGACACGTCAATTTCTATATCAAACTCCTGCGCTGACTAGATTCTTTCAACTTTTTGCTTGCGTTTTTGTTCGTCTGAAAAGTCGAAAGCCCCACTGACTCTACCTGAGCTTTTTATTCTTTAAATACGTCCCATTACAACGGCTCATTGAACCTGCAATACGGCTGTATGGCAATCTCCCATCGGATTTGAGAACAAAGCTTTAGATTTCGGTATAGTTAGGTTTAAATCATAAAAACATTGTACGCCATTAACGTGCCGATGCGTGCTCGGAACGCATTTGTAAAGAACGCCACAAAAAATAATGCATTGAAATGTTCCCGAAGTTTAAGGATCACTTTGGCGTATTGTTGTACAATAATATTACGACTATTGTTGGTCATGCGTTTGTTTTTATTATAACTACTTTACTAGGTAGCAATGTACTAATAACGGCCTGACCCTCAAGGACATCCAAGAGCAGACGGCGGTAAAGCCATTACCCTCCGCTTTCGAATTTTTTACGCATTTGCTTTGTTATCTCGAGCAATTATCTCACTATTACAAGCGTCACGCATAAACAGTAAATATTAGTACACGAGACACTTTTTATAAACACTATATTGTTTAATAAGTATTCTTTGCGCATTACTCATTTATTTGTTTATTCGAACGTAACCTCGACCTAGTAGGTATTTGTGGGTCAACGTTCATTTATCTTTTCTCCTTGAATCTCATTTTAATTGATGTATTCATCGATGTGTACAATTGGTACAATGTTTTTTAAATGTTAATTATTGTGAGCAATTAATTGACCGGTATGAGCAGAACAGGATCGATACAATAAGTCGCTTAATATAGTTGTAGTAGATGGTCCTGTAGCATGTTTACAAAGGGTGGTGGGTTTTTCCTACTAGGGCAACGAAGGCACTTCAAATGGCGCTGTACGTGTCGCCGGGGTTCACTCGGGCGGCGGACGCGCACCTCCGCTTGGCGCTGATGTTCAAGGCGCGAAGGCACTGGGGCGCCGCCGCGGTCCACTTCAGAAGAGCAAGACTCTCCCCGCATCAAGACGCGACCTTCACGAGGCTCGAGCTCAGCTTCCACGCCGCTCACCTGCTAGAAGCCAGAGGACTCAAGAAAGCCGCAAGAGATGCCTATCAAAGACTTTTGAAGGAACCTCAACTCTCGTCCACTCTCAAAGCGGACGTATGCCGACAACTTGGTAAGTTTTCAGTTTTACCGTTTAATTTTGAGATAGAAACGGATGTTATAACCTAACATACCATTCCTACGCTGCCTATTATGTTTAAAAAATGTCAGATTGCGAGAATCTCGGCGTGGGAAAAAGGCAGCGTTATATGAACTAGTCGCACAGCATTGAAATGTATGAAATGTGGTAACATTCGTCATAACGAGTCCTATAAAGTATAAACAAACATTACCCTCGACGTGCTTCCGTGCTCGGGGATGCTTACCGGTTATGGTTTAATGTTATTCAACATACATAATTGTATGGAGTATTGTGTATGAACTGGTTAGCCTTGAGGAGAATGTTCATAGTATTAAAGCTATTTCCGAATATACTAGGTCACTTGTACAGTAAAAATCAGTTACAAAGTTTCGAGCTATAATGATTTCCTAGCATAATATTGGTGATAGTTTCCTCATCTATTAACATTTCCGTATAATATGTAAATTCAATATGCATTATAAATAGCATGTGGGTGTTCAGTAATGTGCCCTTGACTAAAAGGGTTGATTGGCAGATAGCATTTCAATTTGTGAACATTTTGTATGTTTTGAGTACGGGCTTACCGCATGACAACATGCAACCTTTTCCCCTCCCGTATTTACAATTCAGAAAGATATACAAATTTTAATCGTTTGTTGTAAAACATTAGAATGTGGAAAGAGAAGTTCTTTATTATTCATAAATCCTCTGAATAAAAATCAGTTATGTAATACAGCTTATCACTTATCTGATGGCGTGGGATGATTTTTACATTTGGGTTCTTGGCTCGTAATCTATATGATAGTGAAAATGACAAATGAAATAACAATAGAATTTTCGAATCCTTACTCCTTCAAAATTTAGAACTGTATAAGATTTGGTTATTTAATTTTTGGTCTCTTGGCCAGCGTATAAAGGCTCTAGTGAATGAAATGTGTATGTGATTGTGTACATTCTTAGAAATTATAATACCGCTATATTATAATGTCCAAGACCTGTACAAGGGAAGGTGGGAGAATATATATGTGAGTGATGATTTTCTATAGGCTGGCTGTACCACCGCTGTGCGTCCCTCGACGAGCCAGCGGCGCGAGCCCGGGCGGCCATCTGGTGTCTGCAGAGGGCCGTGGCGGCTGAACCGGAGTCCGGGGCGGGCTTGTACCTCCTGGGGAGGTGCTTCGCGGCCCAGGGCAAGGTGCACGACGCGTTCATCGCGTATAGGAATTCGGTGGAGAAGTCCGAAGGCAATGCGGATACGTGGTGTTCTATTGGGTGAGTATTTACTATTTCCATCTGAATACCCTTGTTCACTTTTGATTGTTTTTTATTCTGGGTAGTTCGAAGGATCGAATATGTTTTGGTAGACGAGGTATCAGCCAAGAATTTGATTTATCAAGTTGGAGAGATTTTATACTTATAACATTACAATCGATTCAATGAAAGGAAAAATATATGAGCCGGTTAACTTTCTAGGTAGTATGCAGCTATTTTACTTGTCAAAAATAAAGTAATTTTTTTTGATAAAAAAGTTATATACTTTTTAAACTATATACTGTGTCATATCTACCTATCCACAAAATTGCAATTATTTATGATTTGCATACTACCTGATGATGATTTTTCGAAGCCGGTTGTAAAATAAATAAAGTTGATTAATAAATGTGGACAAGAAGTTACAATATAGTCTATCAAGTACGAAAAAATTCTATCTACAAGTATTAAGAGTAGTTCAGTTCCAACTTCTAGTTAATACAAAATGTTGGTGGTCATTATTATTTGGAATGTTTTGATCGCTCATGAATATATTTTTCCAATTCCCGCTAAATAGCATTAAGAAAACTAAATAAGTAAGTTTAATTAATTTAACATATCTTCTAAAGGAAGTAAATTATAATGAAAGATGAAAACATGTATTGTATAACTTTTTGAGTTGTGTCTCATTTAGGAGCTATGAGATAAAAACGTTTATCATGTTTTTCGTTAAGTAGGAACACAAAAACTAGTCATTTCAATCAAGTAATTGACTGTTTAATTAGTAAAATAATAAGAATTAATTATAATTATAATTTATTTCAGTTTAAAACGGATATGTCAGTTGATTCATTCTGTTTCTTATTCTTATTAAAACTATGCTGTTAATTAAAGAATTTGACTATATTAGGGATCGTTCTGAGCTATGTATATTTATTTTAGCTGAATTTCTTTAAATAAAAATAAATTTAATAAAAGTCCAATGTCATCATGCTACATTCTTTAATATTTATAGAAATTGGTACGTTATTTAAATTAATCTTGGTAGTTTTGCATTCGAGGAGGCGTTATCAAATACAAAACTGCCGTGTGCCAATTTAAGTGTTTCCCACGAATTAATTTGAATGTTAAAAATAATAATTAGGCACATTAGCGATATATGCAAACGGATGTAGGATATCGACGTCGATTTATGGACCGTTCTCACGATGTATTCGTTTGTAGTCGTCGGTTATTAGGGAAAGTGGAAACACGTGTAGGATAAGAGGTAACTGTTGAGATGTTCCGATTCTTGTTATATTTTACTCTCTGATATTTAACTCTAGTATAAAACATCCTCGGATTATTGCAGTCCTCGTAATGCGAAACTCGCTTTATGCAAATTTGATCTTACAATTTAAATTCACATATTTAGATTCGTTTTAATAAAACCTCATTAGCGTCTAGCATCCTCCAATTAATTTCTTATTAGAAGTCTTATAATTTTCTTATCTTTTAATAGAATTTAATTTCGAATTGACGTTGTGAATTTTTACCATTTCTTATTCTTTTTTCGCAATCGTTTAATATCTTTGAGCATTGATATATTCAGGTAAATTTCCGTTGCTTCCTTTATTTTTCCTACCATGTCTTATTAGTTAGATAGCGTCGTGTGAAACGAAATATAAATTTTTTTTTTTCGTCTAGGGTCCTCTACCAGCAGCAGAACCAGCCTATGGACGCACTGCAAGCGTACATTTGCGCGGTCCAACTGGATAAGGGACACTCGGCCGCGTGGACCAACCTCGGCAGCCTGTACGAGAGCTGTCAGATGCCGCGGGACGCGTTCGCCTGCTATAATAATGGGGGCTCGGCTGCTACAGCCTCTAATACGGCGTTAAGGCAGAGGCTGGCGTTCTTGAGGGCGCATCTAGCGCACGCGCCGATGCCTTCCGTGACTGGCAAGTGAGTATAGACTACAGATACACTACAGACACCACAGATATCAAACATTTTAATAGAAGACATATGTTTATACAATAGGCTTTTTATCTTTATCTTTGGATTAGCAAGCTAGCTAACATGAAATATTACACATTTAATTCGAGCAATAAATGCTCCGATTTGGAAGTGGTTCTTAAAAGTTCATTTACATTTGCACGGATGAGTCACCGTATACTCCGTACGTACGAAAAAACCGTAAGAAAAAACGTGGAAACAAAATAATGTAATGAAATTATAAAATTAAAAAAATATGCAAGTAAAAAATATGCAATGAATACACGCTTTGTGTAAGCAAGTCGCACATTGAAAGCGCATTTCGTTTCCGATCCGATGCTTTGGGTCACCTCTTAAAGACCACACAGTAGATATTGCAATAGACCACACACGGTGGATAAAAATAAAGATAATTCGATACATATTTCTTCTATTTGTACGGAGAAACTTAGACATAAAATATTTAAAACAGGAAAAGAAACTTGTGAACATAAAATGTCATCTTACGACTTTTACACACGCACAGACTACAGCGAATAGCCATGATGCTCGTTTATGTTAAGTGTCCACATTTCGGTGTAGTACCCATCGGACGGATCGTAATATCCACTGTATAGAACGTCACGCTAGTGAGTCCAGTATTATAAATAAAGAATCTGATGCTTATGATACCGACCTGTGAACGCTTAGCTTTAGGGATAGTTTTTACAATGTATAGAGGACACCACCGCTTCGCTCGCCTTTACAATATTCCGTATTTTGTGAGAGACCTTGTGAATTTTTTCACAGGTATAGACTATATACAAAAATCTTTTTCTTTATTTAAGACCTATCCAATTACACGTTATTTAATTATATATTCGCCTATTTATTTTCGATTCTATCATTTATATGTGTGAGGGTCACTCTTAAAAATTTTTTTTTTTAATAAAATGTAACAAGTCAAAATCTGCATAGCGGTTTTTACGTGATTTGCAGACAAATAAAAAAAAAGAATCATTGATTGGAGTATATAAAAAATCCATATTACATAAAAATTATATTTAAACATTATATTTATGAACACAAATGGTGTGCTTACAGTTTTAGCATGAGTATAAACTATAAATATATATACAGGTTTAAACTACCTACTTTTTTGTCTCTTGTCCACATAGTTTAAAGTCAAATTTCGTATTTAAAATAAGTTAATTATCCAGAAATAAAGCGTAAATATATACATATTTAAATACGTCGAACAAAAAAGAATGCTCATGGCA